>VDFB02121502.1:0-15641 GCA_007258455.2 Sequoia sempervirens | reverse complement strand
AACCCGAGGGACTTCCAACTGGTATATAAAAGTGGGTTCTTGGGGAAAACCCAAGAATCACGAGTATGGTTCCGACGAGATGGATTCGAAAGGGGACTCTCGCCGTATGGATCATGCCCCACAAATGGAATGCCCGTACTAAATACCTCTTGTTTTAGAGACCAACCTATTTGTGGCCATTGCTTGGTATAGTGCAAGGTACAGTATCATGCCCGAAGATACTCACTATTGATCCCCTTGAGTAGAGATAGCAGTTCTTGGGAGGTCATTACCCAAAGAATTCAAAATTGGTGTGCTCGAAAGACGTTAATGAGCCGTGGAGGGGAGCCAATGCCACCAAATTTCTAAGCTATCCGCTCTCGAGAAGGAAAGGTGTTTATCACCAATCCGGGGTATTTGGGTGGGCTATACCAAGTATACAAACCCTAGGCCTTTGGCCTATTAGGATGTGCTTGTCTGTTATCAACTTAAACGTTCTTTGAGTCCAAAATCAAAACTGAAAACACTTTGTCTTATGATTGTCTTTGATTGTCAGAATTTGATCACGAAAAATCAAGTCAGTTTAAATCTCATCACTGAAAATACATAGAGTCGCAACTGTTCACCAGAAGGTCACAATTAATTTTTAGAGTTGCATCTGTTTACTTTTGAGTTGCATCTGTTAAATTTTGAGTCGCATATGTTATCACGAGTCGCATCTATTTAGATTTGAGTCATCTATCAGAATCAGTCACATCTGTCTAGAGTAGAGTCGCATCTGCTAGTTTAGCTCGCAATTGCTTTGAAAAAACCGCATGCGTTATATTCTGAGTCGCAACTATCATTACGAGTCGCATCTGTTAGAAGGTTAACCGCATCTGTTAGAGTCACACATTGAACTTTACCAGAGAAACACAATTGATCACTGAAAAACCACAACTGTTAACTTGAACCACATCTGTGAAGTCCCAAGACGCATCTATCTGATTATCAGAAAACCAGAGTTCACAGTCACTGTCCAGTCAACACGATTATACCAGTTTCAGTTGTCTTTTCACAAACAGTCCTTGAACAGAAACCTGAAATGATTTTCTCAATTTTGCATCCTTTAGGTTCATTTGGTCATTACCATAGTTGTCTTAATTTAGAGTTTAGTTTCATCTTAGAATACATATTACCTTGCATGAAACTTCTAGAAAGGTCACTTTTACAAACTTTAGGACTAGTTCACCATCTACACTCTAGAAAAGTCATAGTGTCAACGAAATCTGTCATTGAACCTAGTTTTATCAGTTTATCCTTTGTCCTAAAAAGAGTCCTCCTAGCTCACCAGTCTAGTTAGGAAACTCAACTTGTCTTTGATCCTTGTCCTACATTGGTTCCTTGACTTAAACTAAATTGACACCTTGGTTAGACTTTAGGTAGTTGGTCCCTTTGTCTTAAGGTTTATAGAATTGATTATTTTAGAACCTTGCTTAGGCCTTGCATCTTTAGGTTTTAGGCTAGTGTCATCCTAGAACATTCCTTATTTTGCATACAAAAATCCCAAAAACATAGACTAGAGTCATACTGTTCATAGATATAGTTTTGCATTTCCTGCATATTGAGCTTGTCTTACATGGTTGAAACTAGGTCTAAGAGGAGAGAGAGAAAACATGTCAAACCCAAACAAATTCATCAATCCGTTTTCTTCAAGACCTCATAAGACTCTATTAGACAAATTCACCATTAGAAACACTCAAGGACATATTGCAGTAGAGGACATAGAGGCTGCCACACAGGACCCTGAGTTTGCCTCTTTTGTAGATGAGTACCTAGCAAATGATCAACAACGATACTTAGCCAAATTGCTAGCTGAAGGTGCTACCTTACCTCCAGGATTTGATATCAGCACCTTACAAACTCAACCTACACAAGGGACAAATACCATGACTACTAGTACTACTATACCTCAAGTCAGCACAACTATGCCATCTAGTACACCTACACAGAGTACGATAGTTCATACGTCCCCATTTGGTACATCTAGCATGACATCAGGATTTAATTTCACTATAGGGGCTTCATCATCCACTCCCTTCGGTCCTCTTGTTGGGAGTAAAAGACCTAAAACTTCAGCCTCTACACCTTATGTCGGTGTCACAAGTTCACAGCCAACGACCATACCTAACACTAGTATCATGAGCACCATACCACAGTCGATGGCCATACCTAGTGCTCCAGTCACTAGTACTATACCATGGATTACACAAATAGGGGGCATTCCCTCCTTTCAATATGGCAATCAGAATCCATTCACATAGTTTCTGAGTTAGAATCTACTTTCCCAAACTAGTACTCAAAATCCGTTCACACAGATTCCGAATCAGAATCCATTCTCTCAAATCGGTGGACACCAATCATTTACACAGATTCCCAATCAGAACCCCTTTTCCCAAAGTGGTACTCAGAATCTATTTACACAGATCCCAGGTCAACACCAATTTATGCAGATTCCAAACCAAAACACATTTACCAACATTTTGAATCCAAATCCACCTCAGATGCCAACGTTTAATCAAAACCCATCATGAGACTTTGGATTTCAGAATACATACACAGATCCGCATAATCCCCCTAGCACATCTTTGACCCAAGTTGACGTCTTACAAACACAAATGCATGCATTACAAACGCAAATGGATAACATGTCGATGTCAACTAAGAAATCATTTTCAACAAAGGACATATGCCCATTCCCCTTTGATAGATCATTGTACATGACCCCTTTCCCTCACGGATATGTCATACTGAATCTCCCTAAGTACAATGGTAAACGAAATCCAATAGAACATATAAGGGAATTTTCTACCATATGCATAGATGTCGCTTATGACCCCATGTATCTTATGAGGCTATTTCCAAGAAGTCTTGTAGGAATTGCACTAGAGTGGTTTTCGAGTCTAGATTTTGGCATTAGATCTTGGGGTGAACTGGTTGAGAAATTTGTGGAGCAATTCTCCTTCAACATAGATCACGAGATAAATATAGCAACCTTGTGTCACACAACGCAAGACGAAGGGGAAACATTCATTGCTTTCTTCCAGAGATGGAGAACTATAGCTAGTAGATGTCCTGTCGAGATACCCAAAAAATAAAAAGTTACAATGTTTCAAGAAAACCTTCATGCAAAACTTAGGAGTAACTTAAGGGTACATTGTTGTACATCTTTTTTAGAACTAGTGGAAAAAGGGGTTATAATAGAGAAGGACCTCATCGAAAAGGGTGAACTCAAGACATCAACATCCAATAGAAACCTGATTGTACAAAACACCCCCACTGACAGAAACATATTCTGGTCTCGCAACAAAAATGTCACCAATGATGGGGTGGTTGATGCTAAAATGCTACAAGCAGGACCCCTCCTCACATTACAAAGACCTCATACTTTTTCCAACACGCTTAATGTTGTCAATCAACCTCCTAACGTGGTCCAAAATACTCAACATCCACAACCAAGAAGATTTCAAAAACATGAGTTCACTCCCTTAGGGGAACCCATTGAGTCGGTGTTCAAACAACTGTTACAACATAATCTCATACAGCTGCAGGAACCAAGACAATACGATCCAGGACAATTTAAACCAGCTTGGTGGGATGACAATGCCTTTTGTGAATATCATAGAACTAAGGGACATAATCTACAAAACTGTCAACAACTAAAGAATATCATACAGGATCTTGTCGAAAAGAGAATTATTGAAGTTAGTGGACAAAAAAAAAAGTCATCAAACACTGATCATCAAGTATTTTCTGACCCACTACATGACCATGGGAAAGGAACCATCCCCAGTTTGAGTACTAAGGCCAATATGTCAGCCAACTATGCCAATGTCAAGCACGATTATAGTAGTGGAAAAATCATTCACTGCCTTTGCACCACCGATGAGAATATCAATACCATTATTATCAATACTAATCCTGAGTGTGCAGTCAATACTCATCGTACTAAGTTCACTATCCAAGGCCCTCCATCGCAGCAAACACCCCAACCTTCCAAGTTACAATATAACCTTCTTGACCAGTTGGGGAAGACCCCAGCCCAAATCTCAATCTTGGAATTGTTGTGTATTTCTCCTAAGCATCGATCTATCCTTGATAAGGCTTTACAGAACACCACGGTCCCTAATGATCTTGATGTCAATCGTTTCCAGGAAATGGTGGGATACTTGACCAATAATCACCATGCCACATTTTCTAAACAAGACTCTGCAACTGAAAAGACGAACCACAACAACCCTTTACATCTAGAAGTCCTTGTTGATGACACCAAAGTTAGACGAGTTTTGGTAGACGGAGGAGCAGGGTTAAATCTCTGCACTTTAAAACTAATTAAGGCTTTAGGTATCTCATAAGCATGCGTAGACATGACCAAGAGTATTTTCATTAAAGCTTATGATGATGAGGAAAGAAAATCAAAGGGAGTCATAATACTTCCTATCAAAATTGGTCCTACGGTGATGGAGACAAAGTTCCAGGTCTTGGATCTCACCCTTCCTTATAACCTTCTACTAGGTAGACCATGGATTCATGCCATGAAGGCGGTCCCTTCAACGTATCATCAGTGTCTTAAATTCCCTTACAATGGCATAGAAATAACTATAGATGGTGATCCAGATCCTTTCCAGTATTGCACCAATCTAAAGGAAATCCCCCAACGCCAAGTGCCAGTAAACCAAGAGGCCTCATCGTCCAATTCATCCTCCTATGTTGATCCAACCACACTCACTCGAACATCTATTTCACCCTCAGTTCCTACCACTCCTAGGGTTGAGATCCAAGACAAGGGTTGTGGAGAGTATTACATGAAAACTTCTTATTATGTTAGCCATTTGATTCCTCCTAAGTCATACGGTTTACCTACATCGGATAGGAGACAATCTATGGTCACTATACACATTCCTCCCACAACTTTTACTAAATGGGGTGAATTAAGCAAAGAGGCCATAGATACAAAAGATGTCATTTCTTGGTTGTATAGAGAAGATGATGAGGAACCCCTCTTACTTGCTCATATTCCTACAAATCTATATGGAAAGGGTTTCAAAATCATGCAAAGCAAAGGATATGATGGCCAGAGTGGTTTAGGCTTAAACCAAGATGGGAGGATTGAACCAATATTTGTTTCTCAGTGGCCAAAAGGAGTAGGGCTAGGGTTTCAACCGATTCAGATTGGCGTTCCTAGTACCCCATTACCCTTACTTGAGGAAGTAAGTGCTTCAGAAGATATTAAGACATCTCACGAACCAGTGGACCAATATCATTGTGATTCCCCCGACTCTAACGATTATGAGTGGGATTCCTTATCCTCTACTTCTTCCATGGACCTTGACAAGTTATTTGGAGAACTTGACTTGATGTTAAGTTCCTCACCAAATCCCTTGAATTCTTGTCCACCAAAGAAAATGACAAAGGAGGAGTGGTTTAAACACTACTATTGGGAATCACTTGATCCTACCTCGTGGCAACCTGAGCCACCTGTTTCCGATAGTCAAACCTTGGAATTAGGCCCACCTATCCATCCACCTAGACCTAAACCTAAGAGCAAAAAGGACCTAGTACAAGACTTTTGTAACCACATGAATAATTCAATCTTCACCTTGAATCCATTAAACTTTGATAACTCCGATGATGACATGCCTTTAGTCTATCCCCAACTCATTGATTGGGACCAACAAGACACTCCCGTCTTAGACATTTTTGAGAACGACGAAGCAATTGCTGAGTTTCTGGGATTACGAGAAGGCATACCAAACGATGATCACAAGGCTGGTTTTACTATTGACTTGGACAACAAAGCATATTTTGGGGAATCTATTCAACCCTTCAGTCGCAAAAATGAGAAAAAGAATAAAAAAAATAAAAAGGATGAGTCTCTAGGTGAAAACCGAAAGGCACCTTTAGACAATGGAAAAGTAAAAAGAAAGGACGCATCCGAAGGTGAAAACCCCTCTGAGGCACCTAAGGATGAAGGTTTGAACATTTTCCCCATTGCACAGGAAAAGTCACCCATGCTCGTTGAAGAATCAATTGAAGTCAACATAGGTACCAAAGAGAATCCTCGACTAGTTCATTTTGTAGCGTCATTGACAACAGAAGAGCAGTCGGAGTTCCATAACTTCTTTGCACAGAGACAGATAAATTTTGCTTGGTCATATGCCGACATGCTAGGGTTGGATCCTGAACTTGTTCTGCATCATTTTCCCTTACGACCAGGTGCCAAACCAGTGAAACAAAAATTGAGAAAAATGCACCCACAGATTGCTTTGTTGGTCAAGGCAGAACTCAAGAAACTCTTAGACGTTGGTTTCATTAGATCTATTAACTATGCAGATTGGATTTCCAATCTTGTACCAGTCACTAAACCAATTGGGGGCATCTGCATCTGCACTGATTTCAGAGATATCAACAAAGCTTGTCCTAAGGATGACTTTCCTTTGCCTAACATAGACATGATAGTTGACATGATAGCAAGATATGACATGTTGCCCCTTATGGATGGATTTTCAGGATATAACCAGATCAGAATTGTAACTGAAGACCAACCTAAGACGGCTTTCACTTGTCCTTGGGGAACGTATTGCTGGAATGTTATGCCCTTCGGACTCAAGAATGCTAGAGCAACCTATCAACAGGCCATGACTACTATCTTTCACGATCTAGTACACACTCTTATGGAGGATTATGTCGATGACCTTATTGCAAAATCCAAGACAACGGCAGAACATTTATAGGTTTTAGACAAGATATTTCAGAGGCTAGAGAAGTATAAAGTGAGACTTAATCCAAAGAAATGTGTGTTTGGAGTCAAGTCAGGAAAGCTGTTAGGTTATAACATTTCTAGACGAGGTATTGAAGTGGATCTGGCTAAGGTAAAAGCAATCATGGACATGCCTCCACCTACTAATCTTAGTCAACTAAGGATATTACAGGGAAGGTTGCAATCTATCAGATGATTTATAGTGCAGTTAGCAGATAAGACACATCCTTTTCAACATCTACTTAAGAAAGGAGTACCCTTTGCATGGACAGCTAGGTGTGAAGAGGCTTTTCAACTGATTAAAGAATATTTACTCACACCCCCTATCTTAATGCCACCTGTGGAAGGAAGACCATTGATTCTTTATATTACAGCAACCCATTCATCACTCGGAGCATTGCTTGCATAGAATGACAATGAAGGTCATGAAAGGGCAGTCTATTATATTAGTCGGACTCTGGTAGGTTATGAGCTCAACTATTGTACCATTGAACGTGCCTGTCTTGCAGTAGTATTTGCTACTCAAAATTGAGGCACTATATGCTAAACCATCAAAGAATGTTGATTGCTAAAATAGACCCTCTAAAATATCTCCTCAGCAAGGCAGCATTAACAGGGTGACTAGCCAAATGGGTTATGATACTTAGTGAGTATGATATCTAGTATGTAGAAAGAAAGGCTATTAAAGGACAGGTCATTGCTGATCAGTTAGCTAACGCACCCACACAAGCAGATCACCCATTAGTTGTATACTTTCCTGATGAGTTTATATTCACAATTGACACAAACATAACATGGAAATTGTACTTTGATGGCTCACATACAAATCGTGGTTCAGGGGCTAGTATATTGTTTATTACACCACAGGGTGATTCCATCCCTAAGTCATTCAGGATTGCATTCCCATGCACTAACAACATAGCAGAGTATGAAGCTCTAGTGACAGGGTTACTTATGGCATTCAAGTGGAAAATTAAGATTTTACAAGTATATGGGGATTCTCAACTGGTAATCAAACAGGTAAATGATGATTATGAGACTAAGGACGAGAAGCTTGCTCCACACAAGCACATGGATGATAGCTTTAAGGAGTACTTTGACAAAGTCAAATTTCATCAAATACCTCATGTTTTAAATAGGGCAGCAGATGCTATGGCTATAATTGCATCACTTCTTGACATTCCTAACAACGTGCCTAAGTTTGAGTTCTTGGTAGAACAGCTTTTGGTCCCAGCCTACGATATCCCATATTCTGAAATGGTTTGTGACATTGTTGGTCCTGATTCCCCATGGTACAAAGAAATCTATGATTACCTTCATGCCAAAGTCATACCCACTAGCCTATCAAATAACCAACGTAGAACATTCCTCCGCAAGTCAGCCAAATACACCATCATCGAAGACACCCTATATAGATGCGCCTTAGATAATACCCTACTGAGATGTCTTGATTCTCTAATCAAGCACAAGCAACCTTATGGGGTGCATGAGGGTATATGTGGTTCCCATTCTAGTAGTCCTTCCTTAGCCAAAAAGATTATGAGACTGGGTTATTACTGGCCTACTATGGAAAAAGACTCATATGTCTTTGTAACGAAATGCCGCCAATGCCAAGTTCATGGAGACTTGATACATGCCCTAGGACAGGAGCTCTGTCCTATCACGTCACCATGGCCCTTTTCCCAATGGGGACTCGACCTCATAGGTAAGATCCACCCCACATAATCTAATGGACACAAGTTCATTATCACTCACTCTAGTATTTTAATATGGATTGAAGCCATCCCTATGATATACATTACCAAAGACACAGATTTCTAAATTTATCCTGAATTATATCATATGTCGGTATGTTGTCCCTCAGTCCATAATTACCGATAATGGCCGTCCATTTAAGAACCAAGAAGTCTGCCAACTGTGTGATGAATTTCATATTCAACATCACTTTTCCATCTATATTACCACAAGGTAACGGCCAAGCAAAGGCATCTAATAAGACCATCATTAGAATCCTCAAGAAGACTGTTAATGATGTTGGTCGTGACTGGAATTTACAGCTTAACCCTACCTTATGGGCTTATTGCACAAGTATCCACACTCCCACTGGTGCTACCCCATAGTCACTTGTATTTGGATCTGAAGCTATTCTACCTATTGAGGTCGAGATTCCTTCCCTAAGGGTATCCCTAAAAGGCCACATTGATGATGAAGAGCACCGAATATCAAGACTACATGAGTTAAAATTCCTAGATGAGCGAAGACAGAAGGCACTAGAACATCTCCAAGCATATCAAAATCACCTTCATTGTAGCTATAATAGGAAGGTATTGAACGGAAGCTTGACATTAGTGACTCCGGTTTTAATAATGGAGAACCAAAGAATCAAGCAAAAAAGAGAAAACTGTGAAAGTTTAAACCAAATTGTTAGGACTTTTATGTTGTTAAGGTATTTTGGATCGTGAGCGCACTTTAACTCTCTAATTCTCAAGGGGAACCATTGTCCTCACCAATCAACAGTATGCATCTAAAGAAGTTCTACATAGCTTCCCGAGCCTTTGTCTTAATTAGCAAAATACAAAAAAATCATAAAAATCACAAAAATCATTATCAAGGTGAAAACCTGGCAAACAGGCATCTTGGTAACACCAAAAAAAATAGATAATCTAGAAAATAGTAAAGACAAATCATTCGTCCAATAGTGAAAACCATTTCAGTGGCACTTTGGATAGGTACCATGGTGATAACCTGGAAAATAGGCGCCATGTGTAGTTAACTCTGCTCCTTTGTCTACTATTATTCTAATCATAGTCCTTATCATTGTACATAGTCCACTTCCCTATACATAGTCCACTTCCCTGTACATATCCCTTATCCCTGTACGTACTACCTATCCCTGTACATATCCCTTATCTTTCATATCCATCGCTTGTATATACCATTCGTAATAAGTGGTAGTCTTTCCCATAACTTGGAATGATTGACATCGAGTGCATTTCATATCCCCCATTTTACCTTATTCATAGTCAATTGGTCTTATACTCGACTGGGGGCAAACACTTGGCATGTGTCATATTGCTTCTTACATTGGTTGTGTTAGAGACGTAAAACTATGGAAAATCCACGAACATCGCAAAATGACCGGAGAAAACACAAAAACATCAGAAAACTTCAAAAAGACAAAAAAATCAAAACATTTCAAAAATCCAAAAATAGAGTCAAAGTCGGTCGCAATTGTTAGTCTTTGTCATTTGTCGAACTATGAGGTCTCTGCGTGTATAACGTAGGCAAGGCCATCAATCGATGAGCCTCGGTACGCATCTAGGTCGTATTCCATTAGGGTTCATCACATTCACTTTCACACATGTCTTATGTTTATTCGCCTTTATTACCAAGCCAAGTCAATTCATTTAGGTTTCAAGGTATAACGAGGGCAAGGCTATCAATCGATGAGCCCCGAGGTCAAGACTTAGGGCTTTGAATCCTTTTAGGTTTTATCGTCACACACAAGAATTAATAAACGATCGCTCCTCTGCTCGCATCAATCTAGTGAATAAGCCGAAGAATGTCTCTAAGCCAAATCAAACACCCCATAAACAAAACAATCAAAATAGATCAACAAATGTCTGCTATAGGATGTATCCTTCTTGGAAACAAACATCATCACAGCAACCAACCGATATCTTATTCAGGATGAGTCCTTCCTAATACAACTATTGACAAAACAATCTATCTTATACAAGATGAGTCCTTCCTACATAATCGACATTGTCAAACAATCAACCATAGCCTTACACAGGTTATCACATCAACGACATCTGACTCAATGTCTTATACGATACATGTCTTTCTAAACTAGGCTTTTCTATGCCTTATACGATAGTCATAACATCAAAACCATACTCAAAGTCTTATCCGTAGATGTGTATCTCCCGAATCGTGCTCATTAATCAATCATTTTATCAATCATAAATAAATCAAAACAACAAGACCAAGTTTTGGGAAAATATTTACCGCTTTTGACTTTATGGCTTATTTATCTTATCATTTATCTTGACTTTATGATGGGAATTATGTTACTAGCTTTCTCAAGGATGTCCCATGAAGGATTTAGAGAAGCAACGATGTATCAGAATTCTATTTTCTTTGACTGCTATCTGTCGACTATCTTTTAAAATTAATTTTTGAGTCATGTTACTAGTTTCCTCAAGGATGTCCCATGAAGGATTTAGAGGAGCAATGGCATCTCATGACCCGTCTTTTACTTTGATTGTTGTCTGTGGTTTGTCCTGACAAAAAGACTGGGGAAACTTGTGCCCTTAGTATGAGTTAATGACAATCCTTGTCTGTGACTGTCTATTATTAGCAAGTGGATGACCTTGCACACCTTGATTTATGTTATATCATGGTGTTTTTCTCCATTTGTATTAGTCCCGCCCAATGATGATAAAGTGCAAATACCTTTTGTGATACAGTGAAATATCGAAGATTGCTAATACTAACATCTATCTCCTGTCTTTCGTTCTTTCTTGATCTTTCTTTCCTCACTAACAGTTCTTCTTTCTTGCATTATGACGGAGTCCTGTGACACAAAATATTATACATCATCCTGCATCAACGTACATGTTAGAAAAATACATACATAGAGGCATATTTCATATTTAGATCATCATGGCATAATAGACATTCATCATCAAACAATACATATTATAAGCATTCCATGTACAAAGCAACTGTAAATACATGCATCACATTACATTTGTATAGCATCACATGTAGTATGCATCATATATATAACATCATATTGCATCTCATAATTTATAAATTGCATATATCACATAGAATCAACATTATCTCATTAGCTGCATAAACATCATAAAATACATATACTAATCCATCACATAGGCATATCATATAAACATCACATGCATAAATAAAGACTGCATAATCAATACATAGAAATGCATATCATGAGAATCACTGCCAAAATCATATATATATCTCGCTCAACCATGTCACATCACAATGTCATAATGTATCAATAATACATGGAAGCCCGTAGGCTATAAGATCAAAATACAATGTCTCCATACATCTCAAGAAGTATCCCTATCCTGAACTACCACTGCTATCATGCCTGGAGTGTGTGGAGGAATGATGATGGGAACCCGATGACCTGTGAGCTGAGGGAGGTCTGTCATATGGACCTACTCTGCATGGCTGCTCCACCCCCTCTGTGCTAACTGTCCTAGTGTGGGTCTTGGACTGGGACCTGCTATTGTGTGCCTCTGAGAAATTGGGAGCCCGTCTCTCTAGTGGAACCTCTGCTTCATACAGATCCCGATAGTTTCTCTCTCTCCCCCCAGCTCTGACTAGCTCTCTAGCAAACACAGCTGATGGCCCAGTACATAAGGCTCTGAGCTCTGAGAATCTCTGCTCTGTCTCCTGTCGCCAAGCTATGGCCTGATCTCTCTCCATCACTGCTCTGTCCCTCTCCATCCGATAGGTATCCCTCTCATACATCAGAACTCTCATCTACTCCTCTAAGGATGCAACCTGAGCACGCAATGTATCTGTGTCTAGATCCACTGCCCCTATCTCATCCTGTCTATCCCTCACTTTGCCATCCTCCTCCTCATCTAACTCCTCTAGGATCTGATCTCGAATCTCTCTCTCGTGATCATCATCTCCCTCATCATCCTCCTGGTAGGCACCCAACAACCCCAGGGCATCAATCTCTGCCTCCTCTCTGCCTGCCTCCTCGATACCTGCCTCCTCCTCTGCTGGGATGTCTGGAATAGCTGCCTCTGCGGGATGCACCTCCTCTCCACCTATCGCAATATCCTCCTCTCCCCCTCTCCCAACATCTGGCATGGCCACATCCTCCTCTCCTTGTCCCTCCTCACAGATCGGTGACAATGGTGGCCCTCGTCCCCTCCAACCATGTCTCCCTCTCCTGCCTCCATGTCGTCCAACTCGGCCATCATCTCCTCCATCACCATGGCCTCCTCTGCCTCCCCGACCCCTACCTCTGCCCCGCCTGCCTCGTGGACCTGTCCCTCGCCGCTCTACCAGCGCTGGCTGGTCTAGATCTATCAAGGGGATCGGCCTATGAACTGCCCACCACTGGTCGTACTCTGCTGTGGTCCTTGGGTCTGCTAGACCATCTCTCCATCCCCATGGAACTGCCTGTAATGCATCAATGTTTACCTCTGCTATGGCCACTGGAATCTCTGGACCCCATAGCGGGACCTCTCGCGAGGATCTCACAAACTCTGCCCATCCCCTAGGCACATCCTGCACCTCTCCAAACTGTCGCAGGACACGATCTGGCAACTGACGCTCTATAATATGGACGTGCGACACTGTCTGTCCAACCAAGAACTATGCCTATCTACAAAATGGCAAATGCTCATCCTCATCTGACCACTCCTCACAACCTAAGTACGGTCTCCATGTAAACTGCTCCATAGTGTCTATGGCATGTCTAAAGTAACCCGTATCTCCTATGTGGTGTTGAGTGTTCGCCCCCGCATAACGGAAGGTGTAAGGAGCTCCATGTGGAAGATCAACTATTGCAGGTGGCCAAAAAATGGCAATGTGCTCCCACACCCATACCATCAAGAGCGTGGTACCACAACTCATCGACTGTGCCTCTCGATAGGCAATATCATGTAGATGAAAGTATAACATCCCGATCACACAGGAACCCCAAGCATATACCACTCGACACTCGAGCATGCCCACTAGCATCTCCCCCCACCCCACAGGAAAACCATGACCTCGGTGGTCAGGAAGTACTATCCCGCCTATCAATGTACACAATAGACAGTCTAGCTATCTATACCTCTGGGCCAACACCCGCCACCTAATCTCATAATCATCAAATCCTAACTGCCTAATGTCAGCATGAGGGTAGTACCTACACATCTCGGTTGCACCCCTCTGGGTATCATATGTCACCTATGTCCCTCTAATAGGCAGTCTGAGGATCCTATAGACATCCTCTAAGGTAACCGTGACATCTCCAGTCGGTAGGTGGAAGGACGATGTCTCTGAGTGCCACCGCTCACACAAAGCTGTCAATAATCCCCGATTAGCCCGAATCTGGGGCATGTCTGTCATGTGCAGTAGACCTAGGTGCCATAGGATCCGTCGCTCTACTGGCCGCAAACTGTCTCTGAATTGAAATGTAGTCAGTCTCGACTCCCGTGTATATATCGTGTCTAACACAACCTGCAATGGCATTATACATGCCTCATATCAACCTCAATCATCTATTCTAGTGCAAACTGACTATACTAAATAAAATTCAATTGCGTCGTTATTTTGCACATGCATCATTATTTTTCACATGCGTCGCTTTTTAACATATGTGGTGCATAAAATTCAAATGCGTCGTTATTAAACAAATGTGGCTAATTACATCACATGTGTTACACTAAATTCATATGCGTTGAAAAATAAATGTTGCGTTGCAAATTATTCAACTGCGTTTCAAAATAAACACATGCGGCTATTCTAAATACAAATGTGATGCACAATGTCAAATGTGTTTCATAAATATACAAATGCGTTGAACCGCAGACTAACTATGCAAAACGGCTAACGTAAAATTGCAAATGCGGCTTTCGGCAGACAGATGCGTCGTTCGCGCACACAAATGCGGTGATTTAACAAAATGACACATATCTAAAACTTCAATTAAATGCATAAAAATATGCGTTAATGAAAATTTTCAAAAGCCAAGTTTGAGGTACATACCGAGGGGTCCGCATCGACTGGTCTCTGGAAGGTCTGGATCCTGTATGTGCGATGGTGAGTGTGCGGAACGGGCGACATCCTCGCTGTGGGTGCAGAGCAAATTCTCAATTTTAGGGCTAAGTGGGTGAAAATGAATTGATTTTTACCCCTATTCCTATATATACCTAGGGCTTAGGTGGCATTTTTTTCCTACTGGTCATGTTAACTTCCCATTTCGATCAACCTGTACCCGTCCCTGACATTTCCAACCTCTATTCTACAAACTCCACTGCATTTATGGCCATCCTATGGACTAATCGAGATCATTTCCAAATTTTTCTGAAATTTTTTCAAAAATTTGTCAATTTTCCCGAGGGGGCATACCTTCACCTGTTTTAATCTAGAGCGTTACTGGGGCATATTTCTTATTGATTTTCTTTGAAACAACGCCGAAATGACATTGTATCAAAGAGGGGCAAATGTAGACACCGAAATTTGGTTTAGGCCTGTGACTTCAATATTCTTCATAATTTGTATTTTTCATGGTCATGATTAAATAATGTCAATTATTTAATTGTTCACTTTAACTTTAATTCTTCTATTAATTAAATAATTTTAATTATTTAATTAATTCACATTTTCTTTATTCTATCTGATTAATTAAATAAACGCTTTTTATTTAATTATGTTACTAATTAACCTTCTTCTTGTCAAATTAAATAAATCCTTATTTAATTTACTCTTTATCATACTTCAACTATAATTAAATAAATTCTTTATTTAATTAATTATTCATTTAAAATCCCTTCATCACTTAATTAAATAAATTTATTTATTTAATTATTCTCCAAATATCGAGTCTTGAATTAAATGAATTATTTAACTTATTAATTCTATTTTAACGTATTCCTCTATATTTTAGATGATTGTGTGAGTTATCTAAGTATTCACTTTTACTCGACTCAACATCTATTTTAATTGCTAAGTTAACTCTTGATTTAATGTTTGAGTGGCGTTCTCGAGTAATCTCTTCGTCAAATCATTCGATCGTCCAGTTCTAACTCATTTGCATGTACATGCGGATTAATTAAATATTCTTATTTAATTAATTAAACCTTGTGCG
>VDFB02121501.1:0-14495 GCA_007258455.2 Sequoia sempervirens | reverse complement strand
GTGAATTATATGTCAATCTCTTTTACTTATGCAAATGAATAGATGTTAACAAAAGGGATAAACAAAGTGCACATTGTGTAAAACAAATAAAGTGTGTATGGTTGTATCGATATTTATGCTCTAGTGTGGTGAACTACATAAAGTGAATTGTTTCAATTGTAACATGTGATGAGACTCGTAAATGTGTTGTTCCTCAAGTTTGAGATACAGAGTATCCAACTTGCGATAAGGGTGGGTGGATGCCAAGAACGATCCCCAATATGCACCCTTCGTGATTACATTGTGTATTAATTAGTCAATTCTAGAATGATGTGAATATGTTATGTGTGAAAGTGAGTCTACTATATGAAATATGATGCTTCCCTTGTGTGATTCTTGTTCTTATGTTAAATGTGTACCCCTAGTGTATGGCTCCCCTACGGGATTGAGATTCCTGCTAGTGTAAATAGGGGTTGAGAGACGAGAGAACCTCCAATGGGGGAACTCCATGGTTCTCCTTAGATGTGTTCCTAGATTACTCCCCAACACATTAGAACCACACTTGTTGGTTCATAGTGTGAACCTATTCCTGCATGTTATAACCCATGGGTAGAGGATGGAATTCTACGAACCATATTGATGGGGATTTTGATCCCACTTATGAATACTTCTATATTGGATAGTTCAATGATGTGGATACTTCTATATTGGATAGTTCAATGATGTGGACTTCTATATGTGGTTTGAGACCACCTGGATACAACATGCTATTATATTTTTTGGTTTGAGACCACCATTCCCCTCCTCCCCTTAGGTGGCTTAGATAAGCCACATAGTGGACGTAATGTGCAATTTATTGTAAGTGTAATAGTTCTTATTCATATTTTATGCCAACAGTGTTAAAATTTTATTTTAATTTCTTGGGCTAGTTAGCCATTTGAATTTGTATTGGTCTCTTTTTCCTCAAAGACTTGTTAAATAGTTTTCAAGATAATCAAATTGTTATATTGATGCTTCTTTTTATTATTTTTATTTTATATTTCCTCTTTTTGAGACTTTTATTTGATTTTTGGGGGTTAAAATTATGCATTGATGAATCTTATTTGAGGCATTTAACATGTTTGAAAACTATTGGAATAAGTGTCGTAATGTGACATATGAAAACTACCATATCCCAGGGGGTTCCCTAGTAGATCATATAGGGGAGTAGATGCGCTGGGGAATTGTATTAATGGGGTAGCAAATGGGACCGGTATGGGATGGTCGTAATCCATTCCCCCCTAGTTCTATGCTTGTTCTTGATGTACCTTCCTTTTGGAGGCTAACCCCCTTAAAAAAATAAGAAGGAAGGTACTAGGAAATGTATGGAGAGGTCCTTAGAGAAGGGCCTCAAGACCATCTTTCCTAATGGATATGGTATCCAAGAACATCCATCCTCGTAAACCCCATTGTGTGATCCTTGTGTTGTAAGTGATGTGTAACCATTGTGATATATGTGTAAATTTTCAAATAAATGTGATCTAGTATACTTGTGAACTATGTGGGAAAGATAGTAACAAATGATACGAAGATCATAGTTCTTAAGACATGAGTTGATTTTGGAACATAAATATTATGTTTACATCATGAGTGATGGTTATTATGCTAAGGAATCCTTATGTGCATTCCAAGATGCTAATGTGTGTGCGTATATTCTTGTGTAATTTTATTGGTTATGTGAGTAATAATTTATAGATGGTTGCTAACATGGTGTTATGGAGGCTATCATGGATACATGTTTTAATATGAGAAATTTGGTTCTAAATAATTTAGATGCTTAATTCATGGAAAATATATCTCTAACATGTACATGTGATTTAATATTTTGTTCTTTCATCATT
The DNA here is from genome assembly GCA_007258455.2 of Sequoia sempervirens. Classification (NCBI taxonomy): domain Eukaryota; kingdom Viridiplantae; phylum Streptophyta; class Pinopsida; order Cupressales; family Cupressaceae; genus Sequoia; species Sequoia sempervirens. Next base: position 12,636 of record VDFB02121501.1, on the reverse strand, counting down.
AAGGAAAAATGATTAATATATTTTATGGATCTATATGTGTTGTTAAATGGAAATTAAGATTCTAAACCTTAATGACTTCTAGGAGGAAGTATAATCTAAGGGGAGGGGGATGTGAGGCCCAACCTTGTCTATGACCATTGTGATCTTTTTATAAAGACCAATTATGTTATATTAATGAATTATTCGATATTCTGATCAATATTGTTTAAATTCATCTACATGTGGAGCATGCATAAAGGAGTCGAGGAGCTCATGAATGTAAAAATTAGTTTTATTTGTTCAAGTTACTCAATCTTTCAATGTATCTTGCTATGTGTATGTGGGTATGAGTCCAAAGGCTACTTGGTGATCCTTGATTTCATCTACACCATTAATGGTATCAAAGTGTTGTGGAAAATAATTCATAGGGTGTTGGGTTATCTTACAATATTGTGTCTCACTTGTAAAATGAGACACAAAAATAAATTTTGGAAGAAAAAATTCATTGAACACCTTTTCAAATGAAGGTCTCTTATTTGAAGATAAAATGCTTGTCATATGTAAATAGAATTGAAATGAAGTTATACCTTTGAATGAAGGTCCTTATGCTACCCTTCTCCTTCTACTTGCTTAGTTTTTGGAAGAACTTTCTACTTTGAAGGTTTGGACCACCAAATGGTGTCATCATGATATAAAGTTCTCTCAGATCATGGCCCTCAAAATAAGCTTTTCAAAACAGTATAATTTGTAATATAGTTAATATAATTATTTTCTAGTGAACATAAATATTTAAACAAACATGGAGGTCTCTATTCAATGCACATTAAAAATTAAAAATGTGAAAAAATCTAAAAAATATGCGTGCCCTCCAAATTGATGTCCTTGTTTCAACAAAAAAAGGATATATTATACAAAAAATTATGCATTATGACATGATATTACTCTAAATTATTATTAATTTGAATTAAATATTAATAATAAATAAAATAGGGAACAATTTTATTTTTAAAAAATGCATGCCCTAGATATCAATCTTAATGACCTATATTTAAAATATAATTTACCTCTTTTCTAGAAAAGTTATATGTTGTGGCATAATATAACTCATTAAAAATATTGTAAAGTATATAAAAAAAATTAATAAGAATTTTTTGTTCAAATATTTTAAGGTTTACATATAGTAATAAAGTCACTTTAGTGACTTGTAGTTTACTATTGTTAAAATAATTAGTTGCATTCTTGTAGGTTGGTAGTTCGATAAGTTATGTTTGAAAGACTTTATAAAATTCATATTGTGCTATATTCAAAAGAAACTAATAACACAATCATTATTTGTGTTTTCTTTACTATGCAAATGTAATGCTCTTTGATTTTTCCAATGTGGTATCAAAGTCCAAAAAATATTGGTGAAAAGGGTAGCATTGATGCAAGGACACAATTGTAAAGATAATGCTTCAACTAAGTGATAATGTTGTATTTTCCTTTGCTCTATAAATGGTGTTGCAAAATAATTGTTTGTTCACCTCTTTGTATCATTACCTCTCTTTGTTGACCATCTTAGATGAAGACCTATTGAACCATTTTAGAAATTATCTTATAAGAAGTGATTTCAAAACCCTTTATTAGTTTGTCACTCTCTTAGGGAATCATCTTTAAATAAATAAGTATAGAGTTGTAAAATTGTTTCTCTTCTTTATTTTGGGATCGAGACCCATATGCAAAGGTTGATGTAACTTAGGTATTAGGAAAAGAGGCTAAGCATTCACATAACTCTGTAATTCATAGTTGTGCAAGAGTTTAACTTATATCATGAATAAAAAAATAAGAGAAGCGAGAAAGCCAAATGCCATATTACCATTGGAGGTCAATGAAGTATAGGTAAAAAAAAATTATTTCAAAATTTTAAGTGTTCAAGGTAGAAATGTTGCAATAATAACTTATACAAAATGATGCAAATATGAAATTATGTATCAAATATTATCCACTTAGATGATTAAGGTGATTGCACATTCAACATAAAATATAAATTCAGCAATACCATATATGAAACCAAATTTACGTGAAGAAACCCTTTTGGGAAAAAAATCCACACAAGAAAGAGGGCAAGTATATTACTAATCTTCAAAGAGAGATGTACAAAAATGCACTTTTCTTCAATTTCTGGAGATCCCACTTGTCCCATCAAATTTCAAAACCTAATGACTACAAAAATAGACATGTAACTAAATTAAACTCTAAGTGCCCAACTCCTGAAGACATGCACATAATACCTATCAACATGCATTACATGCAACACACACATGTACTCCCACTCAAAGGATGCCAAAAATAATATTTCTCCATATACCTTGTAACTGCTACTAACATGTATCAACCTCTATGGAATACAATTGCAATATGTCATAGGAAATAAATATTATATATTTTAATTCTCATGTCCCCTAGAACACTTTCCAAGGAATGCCAAGTCAATGACACTATTCAATATCCATAAAAAGAAGGTATTTAATGATAACCAATACAGATACATATTTTAAATTGTATAGAAAAAATTAATATCTAGTTAATTGATTGGGAACCTATGGTTGTTGATGATGGAAAAGAGATGCTACCAAGAAATGAAGTGGTGTAGTTGAGGACTAACAAGATTCCCAAAGGGCTACTGAACTAGAATGCATGTTTGATAGTGATAATTAGTACAAGAATAAAGGTCAACCAATAGATGATAATAATATAGAAGGTATAAACTTGGGCACAAAATCTAAACCTAGAATGATATACATTAGCAATAAATTAAATTCAATTGAGATAAGAATGATGATAACATTATTAAACACATTTAAAAAGTATTTTTCTTCGTCATATGATGAGTTGAAACTTGAAAGAATATATAGAAGATATATTCCAATATACAACTCTATAGTTGGATGTAAAACCATTTCACCAAAAGAAAAGACCTCTCAATACTAATCAAGCTAGAAGAAGGGGGTATTATCAAACTAATTAGGAAATTAGAATAGGTTTCAAACCTTGATCTAGTTATAAAAAAGAATGGGGAGATAAGAGTTTTTTTATTTCAAACATTTAAATGTTAAGTCTCTTAAGGATAACTATTTTCTACCTATTATGGACCATTCATTGTGGAAGGTGACTATTTTTGAGTTGATGTCTATGATGGATGGCTTTTTAGGGTATAACAAAGTTGTGATAAAGCATTCTAAATAGCACAAGACTACATTTAGAACTCCTTGTGGCATGTACATCTATGTGAGAATTCCATTTAGACTGAAAATATAGGGTCAAATTTCTAGCAAGCCATGGGTGTCACATTTGATAGTCTAATAGATGAAATAATGGTTGTGTTACAAGATGACCTAATAGTTTATTCCAAGGATAGAAGAGATCACTGCAAACATTTGGAGAAAAAATTCTAAAGATTACTAGAATATGATATTTCCTTAAATCCTAGAAAATATGTATTTGGTGTGGAAGAGGGAAAACTGTTGGGAAATATTATGTTCAATGACAGAATAAAGATAGACTTGGAAAGATTAAAAGTGATTGACCTTATTACTAAGAAAAAAAATATTAAGGGCATGCAATCCTTTGTTGGGAAAATCAATTTCTTGTGAAGATTCATGCCAAACTTTATTAATAACATTAAGGAAATTTCCATCGTGATGAAAACAGGACAAGAAATCACTTGAAATAATGAACCAATTGAAGCATTCATGGGAATCAAGACATCCATCAAATACACACCAATTTTGGTAAGCATGAATTATTCCAAAACCTTCCAACTATTATCATTTTCTTTATTTCGTAATATGCTTTCCATCTTGCTCCAAAATAATAAATATGGGTATGAGTAGCCCATTACGAACTCTAGTAAATTCTTGCAATGATGGAGAGACACACTTATGCCGGGAGTAAAAACTATCAAAAAATATAGTTCACACTTGATTGACACAAATATAATTGCATACATGCCAAACATAGTAGTCAAGGATATACTCTCTCGATGAGAATCCTTAGGAAAAAGGTGCAAGTTGATCAATAAGATCCAAGAATATGATATTGAGTTACAAAAAACCAAGTTGGTAAGAGGCCAAGGTTTGGTCAAATTGATGAAAATGCTAACATAAAATAAATAAAGGTTTAAATAAAAATGTTATTGATCACCCATCTATTTGTTTCCCATTAAAGAATGATCATTAGTATAAGAAGATTATCTTTTATCTATTAAACATAAAATTCCCCACTTGGATGAATGAATGCAAGAAAAGAACTCTAAAATTTTAGTATGAAAAATATGTGCTAATTTATGACAAATTGATGTGGAAATCTATCCAAATTGACTAAAACTTAAGTGATTAAACAAAGAAAAAACTAGCAAAATAATTGATGGGTGTCTTTAGAGAATTTATGGAGGATATTTCAATTTCAAGACCACTACACATAAAATCCTTAGGGAAGGATTCAGGGGGGCTACCCTATTCAAATTGAAACATAGAAAAATGTGGGTTTGGCAAAAGTGCAATGATGATCTAAAACACTTACACTTTCCTAATTTCATTAGAAAAAGAGCTCCCAAGGATAGGATTGACTTTGAACCTTGAGGTGATTCAACCCTATTAGGAGGATCTATTGTTTTCTTATGACAAAAAATGACAAAAATGACTGATTGGCTGTTTTGGGAGATAACATTAAATGCATTAACAAACTTAATTGTATGATCTAAAACTTGAAATGTAGAATATTATGATAATAGAAATGGAAAGAGTGATTTGCAGGTAGATTTGGGAAGTGCATAACATGGAAAACCTACCCAAAAAAGTGGGTTCTGAGTGTCCTACAAGGACTCATTCGCCCAAGGGTACAATCCATCTTGGAAATCAACATGTCAATGGCCTTCTCAACAATCTTCAAGGAAACACCATCAGACAAGGAAATGGCTGAAACACCACTAGCAATGTACATTTGGAGGTGAGAGAAATTGAAGATTTGAAAAGGTCCAACCATCTTTTAGAAGCACATGACCCTTCCAAGTCACCTTTTTTTGGACCGATCATCTTGAGGACATAGGGGAAGAACCACATGGGGGTACTCCACCTCCATGGGTGTCTAAGACGAAAAGACAATTTTCCCACTCAAAACTAGTTGAATGCATTTTCAAATTCTCTATTATCATTTCCAATATGTAAGCATCATCTTTGTAATCGTTTCCTTGTAGTTTGGAAGTCTTTTAAAATACTTCATGGAAATTCTGGAAGGGTTGACAAGCCTTAACCTTCTCAAGAGGTTATGGTGTATGAGATAAGAGCATCTATTCCCTAATGGGTATATTAGAATAAGAATGGTGGTTTCTTTTATTTTATGTGCTACACCATCTTATCTTGGAAGAATTCTCACATATTTCCTAAGTATTGGGGGATAGGTGCATGTTCAAGGTAAGGTTTAGCTATATAAATGCATCTCTAACTAGAGTCCACCTACTAAAGAGGGAGATTATGGGTATTGGTAAATATTTTGAGACATTTCTCTCTTTGTAAAATTTCTGTAAGAATGGTGTGATGTTATCAAGATAGGGTTTCAAAGGAAACAAGGATTTGTAAATGCATCTCTAACTAGAGTCCACCTACTAAAGAGGGAGATTATGGATATTGGTAAATATTTTGAGACATTTCTCTCTTTGTAAAATTTCTTTAAGAATGGTGTGATGTTACCAAGATAGGGTTTCAAAGAGAACAAGGATTTCTTTTTGTCAAAGTAAATTGATTAAAGTTTTCCATTTTGACCTTACAATTAAAATCTAAGTAAAAATACCCTATATAATATTGAAAGTTATTTTATGGAATTTTTGTAGAGAATTTAGAGTTCCCTTTCATTGTTGTAGGCTTTTATTTGACAACTAAATCATTGTCTTTTGGTGTCCTATAGATTCCTAACGATCAAGCACACTAATATGGTCATGGATAGATGTAAGAAGTTAAGTTTCAGATGTATAATGGGATTTCTTATTTTGGTTAACAATAAATAATTGTATTAGTTACTGATTTATATTTGTCTTTGTCTAATCTTGAGCATTTGAGAACTGACACAAGCTTATCACTTTGTTCATGACTATGGTAGCATCGATGTTGTAGAGTCATAGATGAGAGGGACGGCTTAACCGGAAAACTCTAAGCATTGACTGCTTAGGTGGCCGGGCCCATTCTCTGACATTTCCATATCCTTCCATTTTTTACAAAGTCCGTTTCTATAAACTTTGTCCCTTTGTTTTCACGTTTAAAGTTATTTTATTTACTCCCACATTCTTTGTGAAATGTAAACGGTGGAATCTTTTCCTATAAATACTTTGCAGAAATGATAATTTAGCACAACATTTTAAATCAGAATCGTGTGATTATAGGAGATAAATTAGGTGTAATGTAGTTTAAATAATGATGCCCTCCCTTTTTAAACTATATGATAAGGGTATTTAAATAATATCAAATTTTAAATAATTAATTTTAAAAAGATTAATAAATATAATTAAAGATGATTTATTGTCTTACAATTAAAAAATATTTAATAATAAATATATAATGAAATATTTTCAAACAAATTTTAATATAATAAGTTTTTTGAATTATTTTATATTTTAATTTTTAAATATATTTTTGCTATGAGTGTTTTGATATATACAATGATTTTTTCTTAATAACATATATGTTTTTTATGATAATATATTTATATAATATTATTATATATTTTTCTTAATTACATATATGTTTTTTATGATAATATATTTATATAATATTATTATATGTTTTTTATGATAATATATTTATATAATATTATTATCCTATTTTAAAATAATATAGATATACTAATTAAACTTGTTGATACAATATTATATATTCTTTTTCATTTGATATTTTAATATTTGATACTTTATTTTTATTTACCTAAGATTTATTTTTAAAAGAGATAGAAAAATAGATCATGTAACCATAAAATTATGCATATGCTAGATTCAAACCTACAAGAAAGGGTCTTAGCAAAAATTATGGAGCATGAAAAAAGAAGAAGAATAATTCTAGATCTGGAAGAAAGGGATAACAAACAAATCATGGAGGAGTATAGAAAAAGAACTATGAGTTTCAAGAAATTAAAGTCATCACTTTCAACAAGGATTATACAAATCTTTATGTGAATGATAAATTATGATAGTTGAGCATGAGGAAGAATAAAATTCAATGTTGCAAAAGTGTGAAAGAGAGTGGATTTTGGAAGAATCTATCAAGAAGATGAAAGGTGTGTATATTTTCTTAGAAAATAAATCCTTATTAATTCTCAAGGTTGAAAGTGAAAAAATATTGGTCTTGATGCATCCATTAGTCTTCAAAATATTGAATTAGGAACATATAGATTGATGTCCTAAATAATTATTCTAATGAGTGTGCACTTTGAGGGAGAACTCTATTTAATTTTAATATTAAAATTTTGAGCCATAAGAAGGTTTGTGATGATGCCAGTATCTTTAGTTCACTAGAGGGAGCTAAGAGCTTTGACTATATGTATGCTATTAGATATATTTTACTTCATACTTTATCATGTTTGGTTTGTTAGCATCATGAGACAAATCATAAGAAATGAGAAATAATTCACTTATCATTCCATAAGATTATGAAATTCAAGTGTTAATTGGAGACATGTGAAGAGAAATGTAGAAGTCTTTCCTACTATATTAACCAAACAACTAAAAAGGGAAAATATTAAGAACACATGAACTTGAAATCTTTGTTTTGGTTTAATATTATCATTGTTAATAAACTTATCATACCATTTTCATGGATAATTAGATGAATTAATTTATCCATGAGAAGTCGTAAGAAGGTGATCAATTGTATGTTTAGAAAATTGACATTAATTTATGTTTGTTTGCTTAAGAGTTATTTTATAAATTTTTTTCATTTATTTAAAAAGATTTTAGTTAAAGAAAAAAAACTTAAAAATAATTCTAAGTATATGAAAAAATTATAAAATAACTCCTAAGTAAACAAAAAAACTTTAATAATTCTTAGACGGTTTTAATTTTTTAAAACATTTGATTGTGTTCCAATCATACATATAAAATGACTCTCAAGTAAATAAAAAATTAAATAATTCTTAGATAGTTTTTTTTTTAATATTTAGTTGTGTTTCAATTTTTATATATCATCATGGCATGTCACTTCGTGTGTTACTATTATTCTAGATATCCATTATTTCTTTAAAGTTTGAGAGGTACAAGTATGGATATAATTTAATGGGGGAAATCATTAGTGTTTAATATTTTTAATTCAATAAAATTCAAATATTTTTATGAATGAAGAAAGAAAAAAATGATATTAAATTAACATTATAAATTTTCATGTTGTTCCAATAACATATAATAGAAATATTTTGTCCACAAATCTGCAACTGCACATTTTGAAACTGCTTGCCTTTCATAAGCATGTTAATTTCTCATTTTAAGAATTTTAATAAGTGTTATGGGAATTAGTTTTGTTGTATTACAAAATAACTATAAATATAAATAACTCTTGACTAAATAAATTAAAGCATTCTTCAATAGTTGTAAATAAAAAATAAATTTTAGGTAAATAAAAATGAAGTATCAAATACTAAATGAAAAATGTATATTATTGTATCAATAAATTTAATTAGTATATTTATATTATTCTAAAAATAAAAATTAATATTAAATAAATCATATTATCATAAAACACTCAAGAAATATGAAGAGTTAATTGTATTCATTTACATTTATTATTGAATATTTTTAATTGTAAAACATTTTTCATCATCTTTTATTATATTTATTATTAAACCATTTTTTAATTAATTATTTGAAATTTTATATTATTTAAATACCTTTATTATATACTTAAAAAATGATGGCGTCTTAATTTTACACACAAGCGCAGAGTTATCTTTTAAAACGTTGTGCTGTCATTTCGGTGGAATATTTATAGGAAAAGATTCCAGCGTATTTCTTCCCATACGGAACGAGGGAGTAAATGAAATAACTTCGAACGGGAAAAGGGAGGGAAAAAGTTTACGGAAACGGACTTAGTAAAAAGGTAAAACATGGATGTGATAGGATACGGAAATGTCAGGAGAATGGGCCCGGCTACCTAAGTCATCAGAGCTTAGAGTGCGCCGGATGTCTTCGGCCAATAATAAATAGCTGTATGAGCAGTCTTCGTTTGTATTTGCTTAGTTAGCTTTAGTTCTATTTTAGACTGTATATGATGCAATCAGTTTGCATGTATTTTTTCCTATTTTTAGTTTTCCCATGAACAGCGATAGTTTGTTCTGATTTTTATTTAATGTACTCTTTATTTCCAGACTTTATACAGTTGAATATACAGAAATTATTTCCAGCTTTGGTGTTTTGCTCAATGAGCAGATTTGCTATTTTTTATTTTCTGAGTTGATCAGTATGGTGTTAGAGCATTAGTTTTAAATCTTTCATCTGCGGCTTCTAAATATATTCTTGCTGTTAAAAGGCCAAGATGGAGAGAATTCAGTTTTCATGGTTGATAGTTCAATATCGCATTAATCTCGTGGGTGAATGTTCATTATTTTGAATTAAACTTCATCTTCCTCCAGCTTAGAAGAGAATATCTCAGTAATAAATATGTTTTCTTTAGTTTGTACGAAAGCAAACACTTAGTTTAGTATTGCAAATCGACTTGGTTTTCATGATAAGCAATTAGATTTAATAATGTTAACATATAAACTATTTCAATAATATGTGTTACTTATATATATTTTCTGACACAAACAAGTACTTAAATCCTCCATTATCTGGCGTAGATGTCCACTAAGACACGCGCGGTATTATAGTAATGTTCTGATTCAAATTTACATCTCTCTAGATAGGAAAATAATCATGCGTTCTTATTTTATGATCTGCATTTAAATGTACTTAGCCCGGATAATATGTATAGTTACAGTCGTTACAAAAAATCGCATTTTATAGATGTTTCAGTATTCAATAGACTAGCTATTAATTGGATCAAAATATCAAAATCCCTGAATTCAGTTTGGTTCGCTTCTTCAATCAGCTGATTTAGTATCCAACAGTTCTTTGAATGCCCGACACTCGTGGGGAATTTAGGCGTTCATGTCTTGCTAACAAATATTCAAGTTATCGAATTTAGATGTTATTGTCTTTATTAGAGTGATTTTGGCCATTACTCAGCAAAAGAGAGTTATTTAAATTAAAGGTCAACACGGTATACTTTGCATAATACATTTAAATTTTATAATGGAATATTCAGATTATTGTAGTCAACTATGGGATAATACATTAGGTTACTTAATACTTGAGAGGTATTTTAATTGCATGGATAGTTTCTTATTTGTTGCAATTGTATAATAATTCTGTCATCCGTAAATATGATCTGGTGTTAACAATATTGTTTCTTAAAAATCTCTAATCACTAACCTTTAGAATTGCAAATATCTAACTTGAAAATAAAATCTTTTGATTTGAGTGAGATTCTGATATTTATCTTTTATACCTTTATCATTAAAGAAGTTCTAATTAAGTGTGAATGGTTTAACTTTAACTATTTTATCAACTACTACTTAAATTTAGTTGCTCCCGGAAACAGGAACAAACAGATCCAATGTAGTGGCGAATGATGGTAGCTCAGCTAATATTCTCTGAGCTTAGTTTGCAATGTATTTGCAGGCTAAATAATGTATACTCGATCCTCACATTACTTTCTCCAGAATAGTTTATATATAATCTTAGTGCATTACTCGATCCACAGTGGCTAGAGGGAATCGGTTACAAATTCAACACTGGCCATGTCCTTTATCATAATTTAGCCGTTATAATTGTGGGCACTGGTTCATTATATCATATGTATTCCAATATCTAAATATCTACTAAGTGTTATTTTTAGATGGGCATTACATAGGATGCAATGGAAAAATAATATTTTCTAAAAATACATTAAAGAAAAATCAAATATAAATTACAAAGAATTGAAAATATTTAACATAGATGAACTAAAATATCAAATAAATAAATAAAAGATAAAAGATAAATCAAAAAGATCAAATTCAAATCTTTTTACAGCACAAAAAATAAAAAATAAAATAAAAATCATAAAGAAAAATCACGAAGAAAAATCAAAATCAAAGAAATTTAATAGAAAAATCAAAATTAAAATTAAAGGGATTTGATAAAAAAATCAAAGAAATCACAAAGAAAATCAAAATCAAAATAAAAATATTTCGACAACAAAAAATCAAATAAATAAATAAAATAAGAAATATTAAACATCAAATAAATAAATCAAAAGAAATTTGATCACAAAATATGAAATATTTTACCTTCAATAAATCTACATTAAAAAATAAATTAAGAAATTCATTATTAATAAAATATATATATATAATTGTTTTTACCCGATTAATTAATATAGTCTGCTATTTAAGTGTTCCGCCGCGAAAACTCTCGTTTCTGCTCTGACTTCAGGCTAGCAACAATCTGCTAAGGCTCATGGCGCAAGTGCCTTCAAGGAGGTGATGTTGGCTAAGACGACTGCCGTTTCTGGCGCTACCCCAAAGTCGTTCAAGCATGATCTAAAGTGTGGCAGGGAGGGCCATCCCGTGCGAAACCCTAAGTATCCATTGGAAGATATACAAAGTCCGACAGATGGCATTGCGGATGGTGTTAAGTTCCCAATGGCTAGCTCGCTGGATCCGCGTCAGGTTGAAGGAGGCTGCAGGTGGAAAAGCTTTGCCGACGCCCTTGTTGTTCGCCCTGCCTCTCAGCGTAAGGGTATTCATGGGCCGAAGTTCTCTACGGGTTCGCCGTCTTCTGGTATATCCCTGACCAAGAGTGATTCAGAGCCTCTTAGGCTACACAGCGGGGCATCTTTGCGTCCTCCATTTGTCGTTAGGCAAGCATCTGCCCCTGAGATCTGTTTGGATGGCCTTGTCTGTGACAGAGAAGAATACCTGCAAGATCACGCACTGATTTGTAGATTTTCCAGGGTTTGGCCTAAACTATGTGACCTCCACTTATGGATTGAGGCAAACTGGAAGGAATATCTAGAAGAAGAAATTAGCATTTACCCGTGTGCGAAAGGGTTTTTTATCCTAGAATTTGAATCTTTGGATGATAAGGAAATGGTGTTAAAAACGGGGCCTTGGTTCTTCTAGGGGGATTTTTTGTACATAAAACCTTGGTCCCCCTCTTTTGATCCACGCACAGAGTCTTTTTCATCTGCATTTTTATGGGTCTGTTTACCTTACCTCCCATTACAGTTTTGGGAAATTGATTGTTTGAAAGCAATTGGCAACACCTTGGGGAAATACCATGGTTTATCAGAAGAAACAATCAACTATGAAAATTTGACTTTTGCTCGCTTATGTGTAGAAATGGATGTCTCAAATGGCCTCCCAGCAGAAATCTTCCTCAAAGTTGGAAAAAGAAGGTGGCACCAACCGATAGATTATGAAAAGATCCCATTCAGATGTCGAATTTGCTTTGCTACAGAACATGCTACTGCACAATGCAGTAAAAGACGTTTTGGGGTGAATGACAGAGCTGCCCCAAACAACAACCCCTCATGGTGGGTTGGGGCTGAATCTAGACATTAT
>VDFB02121500.1:0-22434 GCA_007258455.2 Sequoia sempervirens | reverse complement strand
CAAAGGGAATAATTGTTAGGTGGAACTTGTTGGTTGAGGAGCGCCAACTTGACATAGCTGGGATGGGTATTGGTTGCATTAGACATGAGCCAAGGGTCACTTTGAATATGGTTCCCAATTCTAAATCTGTTGTCCTTAAAATTCCCTGCACATCCCACACTTCCCTTGCAGCCAAAGAGGAGTTTCAAATCACATGGTGGAGTAGTGTTCAGCTCATTACCATTGCCGAAGTGTTCTCAGCTAGCACATGGCAGTTTCTAGCCTTCCCTTTCTTAAAATTGAATAAGGGAACTCAGTTTCGTAGCCAGGATGTATATCCCCATTGATCACTTTGATAAATTCAATGTTTTGGATTGATAATATTGTTCATGAGTAGTTTTAGATCTGTAGACATGAGGAAGATATCTTTGCTTGGTATCGTTTGTATGAGGTTTAATCCTTTGGGGATACTAGGTGGCACTATTTCCACAGATATACTGCTATTTGAATGTGAATTCCAAGTAAAAGATGGGTACCTGATGAGGTAATGGCAAACCAAGAACTTGTGGGTGGGAGTCATCAACTTAGCTTGGCTGTTTGGAATTTTGGAGACTAGAACTATAATGCAGGGATCATAATGAGTGCTGTCTTCCATCTCAGTTCTGCTGTTACCTATTTTCCCAGTCTTTTCCATCCCTGTGGAACAGCCATAAAGGAGAAATTGAAGATGCATCTTCCACCTTTAGGTTTAAGGAGGCATTTGGGAATGATGCAAGAAGGTTTCCAACCAACATTTCATTATGTCTGAGCAAGGAAAAACAAAATGGCAGCCATGGCAAAGTAACTCAATTGATGGTATTGTTGTTGGGCAGTTTTAGACCAGCAAGTATGAATGAGATTTTTTGGTCTCATGAGGTGAGTGGGTGGTGCCACACGAAAAGAGCATTGAGTAGTTACGTCCTAGCATTGTTAACAATGTTAGTGGTGGAGTTTGGGGTAATATGTGACTGCTGTCATTACTTATCTGCACCCATTCAGTCTGATTTAATTCACTTTCCAAAGGGGACAGTTTGGGGTACTACTGTCAGCAATTGTGATTTTTCAAGTAAGCTTCATTACTGTGATTTAGAAGTGGTATTTGCAAATGATGTTGAAGGCTATATATATGACGATGAGATCACTAAGAAGGCAAAGGCAAGGAGGAAGCCAGGATTAGTTAATATTACTACTAAAGAGGATAGTTTATTTTCATTGTTGATTCTACAGTAGCAGTGCCCAGGATTGATGAGCATCACCCCATGTTACCCTACCTTGGCATGAAGTGGGTAGTATTCCAGGAGATGTCATTGCTTGTGGAAAGACAATATTTGGTGAGGGAGGACTGTCATGTCCCTCTCGCCAAAGAATAAGTAATATTATTATAATAAATAATAAATAAAAGTGTTTATTAAATATAACTAATATAATAATTTAAATCTATAAATAAAAAAAATATAACTATATATTAATAAAATTTCAAAATAAAACAGGTTGGCATTTCAAGACAAAATACGCCAGCATCCATTTGGGCCCCTGGGTCCAATCCAAGTTGGTATAAAAGAAGCATTTGAATTTTAGTTTTGAGGGTGTAGTTTTCGAAAATTGATTGCTGCAATTTGTATTCTGCTCAACAGGAATGCAACCCCCTTACATAGGGCAAATTTCCTAAGGTAGGACGGAAACCCTATCCTTAGTCCTAGTTTTTATCATTTCCTATCTTGAAAATTCATGAATCTAAAGAAGGGTGCTTTCCTCTAGGTCCAACACTCAAACAGAGGTAGTAGATATGAGGCCATTTCATGACCAGATGTAGTAATCATTTTTGTAAGGCAGGATTTGGTTCTAGTTTTAGATCAGCGCATGTCACTAAGGAGAATTTGAGGATAGATCAAGCCCAGTGCAATATAATTGTTGCAATTTGGAGGCAAAATAAGAGATATGGAGAACTTGACCTTCCGTCAGCATTCTATCCCCAGCGCCAACCACTACAGAGGGTTTGGAGTCATTTTGGGGGCAATCCTAGGGTTTTGACCCAGTCGCCAGCACAAGGAAAGCCTAGAGCAAACCCTTGTGTGAACCTTGATGGCGCCCATTCAGGTGTTTAACCTTGTCTACAACAGAAGCAAGGATATATTAGCTACAGATCTGATATTATACATTCCTATAACAGGCTTTATGTGAACTGTTTGCTGCTGACAACACTATTAATTTTAGATTATTGTATTTGTCTCCTGGAGTCTTTCATGTTTTCACTTGTATAGTATGAAACTGGGTGATTCTCAGATCTATTGTTTCCTAGCATTAGTGAATAGCTAAATCTGATCTGATCTGTGCATTCGATCAAGTGGAAGTAGGGTTAGCAATTTTCCAAATTTTATTTGCATCAAACTGAATTTCTCAATCACAAACCCTAGATCAGAAAATTAGGGCAACAATGGGTCATTCACAAAGATCTTTAGGTATGTTTTTTTTCCTTTTTTTCTCCAAGTTTTTAAAAAATTGTTTTACATTTCTAAATTATTCCCTTACATTTTCATTTGTGTTTCACATGCATTTCAATTAATCTACACTAGTTAGGGTTTCTGCATTTTAAAAATTGTTATTAATTATTTTTGAAAGGTAGGGTTCAACAATTTTTTTAATATTTGGCTTTGCTACAATTGAATTTGTTTTTCCTCATTTTTTCAATGCTAGAGTTTGCACTTTGTATTCAATGGCATCAACTAGTGGAAGTAGAAGTGTTGACAACTAGGATATCATTTGGAAGTATGTTATACTAGGATTGACCATAAGATTGATCATTTGCAACAATTGCGGGTTGAATATGAGTGGAGGCATCAATTGCTTCAAATACCACTTTTCATAGGCTTGTTGTTTGTGATGTCAAATTATGTTCATATGTCAAGCTAAAGGTTATATGGGAGATGAATGCAGCCCTCACTTTGATAGAGCAAAAAAATGGAAAGGATGAGGACATCTGCAATAATTGTACTAGTGATGAATCCCAACATGATGTGGGAATCAAAGGTAGATATGACAAAGATTGTGGGCTCCACTTGTTCACAAATTTGTTGCACATCCACTTCATTGAGTTCCATTTTAATGTAGTTATAGGGATTTTTTTGTTCCATGAAACATGCTAGGTTCACAACCTGCACTTGAAAGTACAAGTTGAAATAAGGAGAAGCATGACAAGGTGAGCATGATATGTGTGAATTTTTAGTACTATGACAACCTTCTTGTTCAACATGGTGAGAAACCCATATTGGAAGAATTTGATGACAACCTTGACCTTTGTAGGGAAAGTGTACAAGGCACGTAGCCCATATGACTTAAGTAAGCCATTGCTCCATAAGTTGTGGCAAATGTAGAGGCAATCACGGAGGGCAAACGAAATATTGGTGCAAGTATGGATACACCATATTGTTAGACGGTGAACAAATCGAAGGAATCACACACTCATTTACTTTTTAGTGGCTTCAAATGGTTAGTTGGTATTCTTGAGGTCCATTGATTTTTCAAAAAAAGTCAAGAATATTGAAAAGTTGAGTCTAATGTTGGAATTGGTTGGTATAAAAAATGTGGTTCAAGTTTACATTATGCAACATTGTATGAGGTGGTAGAGAGACTACTTGAGGAAACACTTGATACTTTTTGGGACCCCTTGTGCTGACTATTGCCGCAATCTTCTATTGAGGATATTGGCAAACTTAGATGCCAAGAACATCACTAATCATCTTGGGGTGCCTAGCTTGATGAGAGAGCACACCAAGGAGTAGGAGCTTGTGCAAGTGGGTGTCCCATAGTTTGAAATCAACTTTGTTACTTAGTAGAGCAATTATGGTTTGTTAAAACCTTTGAAGCACATGTTTGTGAGCGTTAGCCAACAATAGGTGGATTGTTCTTATTTGAAGAAAATAAATGGAGAGAGGGAATAAAGACAATTTTTGACAGCCTTTGCATAGAGTGCTAATGAGATCATCAAAGTAACTTCACACTTCTATTTAAATTTTAAATTTGATCCTTTAAGTTCACCTATTCAATATTCTAATCACTAGATATTGGTTTGTTTTAATTTTTTAATACAACTTCAATTTGTTTGTAGGTGTTGGAGCCCTTAGGGTTTTGCTCTTGATGGATAGGGAGCAAAACCCAATGGGGTGCTTTTATGAGGCCATAGACAAGGCCAAGGAGGCCATCCAAAAATATTACAAGGGAGATAGAAGAAAATCCGAACCCTTTTGGAACATTATTGATTGGAGGTGGAGCAATCAACTCCACCAACCCATTCATGTAGTGGCGTGCTATCTAAATCCCATATTTCTCTTTGCATATAACTTTGGGGATGTTGATGGGGAGGTAATTTAGGGTTTGTCAACATGCATTGAGAGGATGTGCCTAACATTGTGGTTAGGGATCTAATTATTGAAGAGTTGTAGAGATACAATAGGTTGATACGAGATTCTTCTCTTTGCCACCAACTATTTAAGGTAGAATTGCCCAAGCATTAGGTAACAAAATATCTTAGTCTTCACTTCATTTCACTTCAAATATTCTATTGGAGTACCTTTTAGCTCACTCATGCAATTATTACATATTTATGAACTTGTGAATTGTGAAAATGAAGCCAGGAATCTAAGCAAAAAAGGAAACAACAAATCAATCTTCAATTCGCCTGCAATTTATATTCGTGTGTTATTTCTATTTCTCCAAGTCATTTGAGGTGAATATAAAGGGAAATTTGAGCAATCAAATTCACAATTTTGGAGGGAAAGGTTGTTCAATTTTTTTAACAACCTAACTAACTCGCTGCCTAGGCAAGTAGCCACTTAAGCATGATTATACACCAATACCCCCCTTAAGCATAGCTTAGGTTAGGAAAATGATTGGGTCCCGACAACAAGGCCTGATAAGGTACCCAAGTACAATGCAACCTCATAAAGAAGAGGAGAAAACCTTGTGGAAAAAACTCCCCCCAAATGAGGGTAAAAAATGCTCTCTAAAAGATGACCAAAAACCCTATGTAAGGAAAAAGTCCACCCCATAAGAGAGAAGAAGAAGAACCATGTAGCTCCCCCTCAATGTAGAATCTCTTGTAGTGATGGTAGATGCCCGACAATGAACGCTAAAATGATCCAAGCCCATCGAACAACATTCCTCCCCTTAGGAAGAAATAAAACCACATAAGGATGCAAGTTGTCTCGCATTCTTGAAAGGAATATGAGGAAAGAAAACTCAATGATGATCCCTCCAAATGTTGCTCAAATGTCTCCACACCAATGCCAAATTGTGACAGATGATGATGTAGAGAAGGAACAAGAGGGTCAGAAGATGCCCTCATAACATCTGAAGAAGATGATGCAAATCCATAGGAGCTAACATCAAAGAGAATATGGATATCCTGAATAGTGTCCTCCAAGTCTACAAAATAGGATTCACAAAACAAACATGCAATGTTTGTCAAGTACTCATCCCAAGTAGCTGTATTTGGAAGATGATGAATAGTCTTCTACATTGAGTCACTAGAAGCTCTTGAAGAAGCAACACTAAAATCTGTAGGTGCAATAGTAGATGGAGGAGATGGAGTATCAATGTATGCCAATCAAATAGATTGATCATCCCATGAGGATGTTTCCACACAAGATGGGGCAACATAAGTTTTAGTATCATCCAAGGAAACATCACTATCAGATGAAGATCCAAAATCTCCATACAACTGTTGGATGATGATCCAAGCAGTGAAAGGGCACTTAGTGTGCTCTTTGTTATGTATAAAATTCTCATAATTTGTAAGACATATTAGTCCATAGACCTTGTCATTTTTGTTAAACCATGCATTTTTTTGTTTATAATCATTTGGCTTAGGAACGGGTCCAAGGAGATAGGGCAATAGATCCCAGTGATTCTTTATCCCTTGTTTCCAAGACAAATAGTTCTCTGAAGTTAGCTTGACAATAGAAGGATGGAAGTAAAAACCAAAAGACATGATGAACCCCTCCAAAATGGAACTTTATCTTAGTTCATGGTTATAACTCTCCCACAATTTTGGCACTATATAATTTTAGTGTATAGGCAAGTCCAATTGGAACAAAAAATGGCACTTTATAATTTTAGTGTGGAATCGTGTCCAGTGGATCGAGCATAAAAAAGTAATCACTTTACAAAAAACGACACCCAATTACGATTGCCAAATTTGCCTAAATCTGCAAATAAAATCTCAACAAAAATTGCTTTTGGAGAAATTTCACAAATTTGAGAGAAAAATTTGTACAGAGTGGAGGTGAATTTTAGCCCCTTTGGTTGGATGGAACCAAGGGCTGAAAAACCCATATGACCAAGGGCTTAATTCCTTTGGAGACTCACAATGCAAGAGAATTTGCAAATATTATTCAAATTGCAAGAGAATTTGCAAAGATCAATCAACCTTCACCAGATATTTGCAAACCTCGGCTCAAATTGGGGAACTTTACATACATCCGTGATGAATTTGCACACATAACACCAATTTTTCAGTCTTCACGCCAAAAGTCATGAGCTGAATTCTGTCACAGATCCACAATCATTACAAATCTGCAACCTCTCACAGAACCTTCGTCCACTTCCGACTTTAATGCAATTCACAAACAAACTAAATGCATTGCCATTCACACCAGATTGATTTTGATACCATGTGAAAATGAAGCTAGGAATTTGAGCGTAATGGAAACAACAAATGAATGTGAATTGCATGCAAAATAGAAAATGTATTTACATTAGGATTTGAGGTGAATTTAAAGGGAAACTTTTGCAACCGAATTCTTGTTTTGGAGGGAAAGGTTGTTCAAATTTCTCAACAACCTAACTAGCTCTCCACCCAGGCAAGTAGCCACCTAAGCATGATTATACACCAAAATGAATGTCTTCCTTGTAGTTGCTTGGTGGGAAAATTGGGGCAAAACCCCCAAATCTTCAAAAACTATTCCTCTAAAGTTTGTTCCAACCTTGTAACACTTCTAGATGCTAATGCAATTGGAGCCTATTTGATGCGATTCACATGAAGAAGAAACATGCCATTCACACAAAGAAGCAATGCGTTGACATAGAAGTGTCTCAATGACCTTGTCTTCATGCACTACAAGCTTCACCTTCACGCAAAAAAGGTGGAGGGCCTAGATAGTCATGATGTGATTGACTTGGATGATGTTGATCCATATAGTGATTGACTCCCTAGATGAGGACCACATCTTTATGGAAGATGAGATTGCTGATTTTAAGAGGCAAATAAAGGAGGGTGTAGCAGAAGTTGAAGTAGGAGACATTGGATTTGATGACATTAGGGTTGAGGATGATGGTGATATCAAGGAGTCATTACCTTCTAGTTCAAGGGTGGAGCAAGCGTCACAACTGACATTGAGAGTAGGAACCCAGTAGGACCCCAACCATCTCTAGGATGCATACAGGGAATAGAAAATTATAAATTCATGTGACTTGCATAGAATTGTAAAATTGGATTATGATTTTCAATCATTATGAGATTACCTAATATTACTAGCTCTTGTGTTCACATGTTGATGCAATATTGCACTGTTATTTTATTCAAGTCTTTAGAAATCACTTCCCCAATGTACTATAGACTTATTTCATATGTTTTGTAAGTGTATTTTGCATGAATTTTATGTTTTTTTATAAGGAATTTGGGTAATTTTTTAATTTGCTAGGTTTTTGCTGAGTTCAAGTCAAAATTGACTCTGCCAAGTTTTGCTGAGTTGTGAGTTTTCAAACTATGGATGCTTTGTCATAATTAAATGCACATGTGATTGCATTGCAGGCATATTCACCTATGAACCTTGATATACAGCATGTGGCTGCAGTGTTATCGTTTTTTTTTTGGATGATTACTCCTCTTTTGCCTTTTTATCTTGGAAACGTTACGAGTATGACCATGTGTCTCAGCATACTTTTTTACCTTTATAGACTGATAATGTCAGGACATATTCTCAGACATTTTTTTGGTCTTTTTGCTTGTTTCTAAAATATAATTATGTGTTTCCAGCTGTTTTTGCCACTAATCCATGGGGTTTAGGAATTTTGTGGCTGTTAGTTGAGAAATGGAAAAAATGTAATGATTGGCCTTATAAACTTTACTGCTGTTCCATCTCTATTTTCTAGTTTTCCCCCAGGTTTTTGGTATTGTTGACATGAATGATCTGAGTTAACATCCATATTTGATTTGCGAATTCTGTTTGTTACAATGCTATCTTATCGATTTGTCAGCCTCCAGGCCAAGATCTGGGTCTGTTTCTAACCTGGTTCAGATTCCAGCTTAGTTTGCAATGCACATGGTCCTGACAAAAGGGGATGTATTTGTCCCCAGTGAACCCGTAAAGAACTGGGGCAAATAAAAAATGAATATGGGGAAAAGCAAACAACTTTTTATTTTATTTTTTTGATCCAAATGCCCATAGGAATTGGTTCTCGGGTCATCCAAATGTCTGTATGCAGAACAACTAAAATTTGTGTTTTCTCTTGTGACCGTAAATATTTTCAGAATGGAGATGAAGCCTTACATTCCAGATATTCATCGGGCTTATGAGTATTTTTGTTTTCATACCAGAGGAAAGGCTGTGATAAACAAGTTTGGTGGGAGCCTCTGACTCAGTGAATATTTGCTGCAGAGACTGTTGCCCATGGCCAACCTTGTGCCTGCACAGACAAAGAAAACAGTAGAACACCTCATCAAGCTGCTGATATCTATGCCTGCTGCCATCTATGCTCTCAATGATAGTATTTTGGTGGTGGTGTTATTATAGTGACGGCTGTTGATATAGCTCTTGAGAGGTTTTATGGCTTGTGTTTTACTTGCGAGTCTTGGAGTATATTTCCTGCTGCATTTCTTTGTAAAAAGCAATTATTACTGGCTTAATGTTATTAAAAAAACACATGTTTTACTTTTTAGCACCTTTTGAGTCTCCACAAAAAGGGGTTACAGCTTTTAATAGTGAAGTCCATGGGATCTTATAAATCTTTTATGGTTGTTTTTTTTTATTATACATTCATTATGTGGCTATCTAAATTTAATTTTGTTTTTAAGATTAAAAATTAAAATGTATATATTTATAATTTTTATAGGTTTTTTTGTACAAATGAACCCAAAACGAACCCAACACCAACCCAACACCAATATTTCTTTTCTCCTTATCCTCATATTGAACTCTGGTATCTGAACTGGAACTGGTAACTTAGTTAAAACATATATAATAAAAATATTTAACGAGAGAAATCAGTCACAGGAAGTGGAAATGCATTAGGTATAGTATGACCAGATACATAAATCTTAGGAGAACCAACAAGACATCACAGTAACAGAAATACTTATTAAAAAAATAGGGAATACTACTTTGAGTGAATTTGATTTGTTTTGTACTTGGAAAGCATGTTATTGAGTAACCCTTGCCTGATTTACCCCTTCTCTTGATTTTTGCATGCAGAGGATATTCTCTCTTTTCATGTATGTCAATTTTCTATTTAACTATTGATAAAGATATTTATGTCAAATGGGATGATCCAACATTCCTAATTTGAAAGAAATCTTTGTGTTGTGATGTTGGTGCGTTAGCACACAATGCTTAATTTTTTCTTTGATGCAGAAGTTGATTTAATATATTAAAGCTTCTTTTAAGTATGGTGGTATATTCAATTGAGGAGATTTAGAGTAACAAGGTTAAAAATTAAAATATAAGGCTATTCTATGTTTTGTGTGAATTTACATTATCATATGATAGACAAGATGCATTTGGGTTGCTTGTGTTAACACTTTGCTATGCAATTAATTGTTGACTGAGAATTCAATCCAATCTAATCAACTGCAGGATTTGAACCATGGATTTGTTGTGTGGCATCTCTCTTTCTTCTTACTCCATGGGACTTTCACACACTCAGCCTCCATTATTCCCTTGCAAACATACCAATGAAAAAAGAAAACAAAAAAAAAATGAGAAGAAAAGGCCTGTCAGAATTGCAGTCTATGAGAAGATAGCAGATCCTAGTACTAGTACAAATACAAATGAAAGGCGGGAAATTGTAAATTCAAAGAAGGCTTGGAGAAGAACAACATCAGCCATTCTTAGAATGGAAGCTTCCAAAGCAGGAGTTGAAAGGAATGCCAAGGCAGCTAAAAAAGCCACACTCCTCTATCCAAAGGCTCTTCTTGAGGCACTCACTGATAGGATTCATGACAAGCAGTGGCAATCTGCTCTTCAGGTATGCATACTAAATTGCTCAATGCAATATCATATCACTTTATCTTGTATCTAAATAACTTTACTCTGTCCATTTGTATTCCTTACCTATTTGCTTAAATCTCACCTCTTTGCATTAATATTTATAATCCATTTCTTACTCATTACTTCTACATTAATTCCATTTAATACAACTCTCTCAATTTTTTTAATACTTTACTAACTGTTCATTTCTCGTAAACTATGTTATGAATATACTTTACTTCTATTTTCACATCAACACCAATTTGCACATTATGCTATACTTTAAGTCATATCTGATTCATAAGATACAATCCGCACAATACTTTCCCTAGTTTCCATTTCGTACTCATTACTTCTACATTAATTTCATTTATACAACTCCTTCAATTTTTATTAATACTTTACTAACTGTTCATTTCTCTTAAACTATGTTGTGAATATACTTTACTTCTATTTGCACATCAACACCAATTTGCACTTTATGCTATAATTTAGGTCATATCTGATTAATAAGATACTATCCTCACAATATACTTTCCCCAGTTTCCATTTCTTACTTGTTACTTCTACGTTAATTTCATTTATACAATTCCCTCAATTTTAATCAATACTTTACTATTTGTTCATTTCTCTTAAACTATGTCCTGAATATACTTTACTTCTATTTGCACATCAACACCAATTTGCACTTTATGCTATAATTTAGGTCATATCTGATTCATAAGATACTATCCTTACAATATACTTTCCCCAGTTTCCATTCCTTACTTATTACATCTACATTTATTTAATTTATACAACTCCCTCAATTTTTTTTAATACTTTACTAACGGTTCATTTCTCTTAAACTATGTCATGAATATATTTTACTTCTATTTGCACATCAACGCCAATTTGCAATTTATGCTATAATTTAGGTCATATCTGATTCATAAGATACTAATTACTATCCCATATGTGCTTTTATATGAATGCTAAAGTTTATTCCCCTACACCATTCATAACTAAAGAATATCAATCCAAGAACATTTAAATTTGTCTCTGTACAATCATCAGTTTGACAGTCCATTGATACTTCCAAGGATATTGCAACAGTGTAAATAGACCACATATGTTCTAGACACAGATAAGAAGAAAGTGATAAAATTCTCAGGCATTCCTTTACCATACCCAATGACATAGCTTGTTGTCTTGATGAAATTTAGCCTAAACAAAATGGTAATACTATGTTAACTGTATATGGTGTTAATGGTTTGATTCCACAACTTCGATCAACATCCCAAAGATAATAACATACTCAGCCACCAGTATAGTAGTCATCTCAATTCGCTAAGATTGGTTTTAACTTTTAAAGGATCATAATGGGTTGTAGAGATGCTAATAATGATTTGTATGAGGCAATGACTATTGCTCATGGGACTTACATAGCATTTCTTTAGTCACAAACCATACCCAAGTTCTAGCAATAAAGTTTGAATCAAGATTCAAAACAAATCCATTAACAGTGAGTGAGCTAAACATTGACCCACCCACAGCGAATATTCCAAAATGATTCATAGACAAATAGCAACCATTTAACAAGTTAAAGAAATGTTAAGTTAAACTTCTTGATACAAGATTCTATTACTGTACCCACTAGGATAGCACCTTTCTTATAATTTCAGAATATCTCATACCTTAATTTCTATAAATTATGTATTTGTGCATTTTCACATAACTAGGTAAACTGTATTTCTATTTTTCACCATTGGGATTGTAGCAGTTTAGTGATTTTATAATCCAATAATTATTAATTGTACTGATTAAATAAATAGAAACAAAGTGATGGTACCTAGCAGTACATTGAGAAAACACAGCTCTTCTATACTACATTTAAAGTAATCATTGATGAGTCGTAGCTTTTGTTCGTGTATGCAGCTTGGCAAAGTCTGATTTACTCCTATTCTCTATCATAAGGTTGAAAGTTAAAGTCTAAGGGAATACAAAATAATAAAAATATTCATATAGGTAGTTCCCACATACCAGTGAAGGCATGCTGGTAAGTGTAAGCCTCAAAAACTCTCTTAATTCATACCATGAAAGGAAATAGGGTGAAACTGTTGAATTGTAACACCATCTAAAATGAAACTATTGCAGCTCTTCAATATGTTTGGGTCATGTAGGATCTATATAAAGTTTAAACTAATTTCTGGAACATGTATATCACTGTTCAAGAAACAATTGAATAATATCCACCTAATCTATATAAAGTCTCTCAAAAGACAAGCTTATCACAAAAACAGTCATTTATCATTGTTTACTTTAGCCAAGAGGAAAAGCAAATCAAACAAGAACATCAAAAAATCCATTTAAATTTGTATAATTCCTCCATCACCACTCTTGATCCTCAACTGCTAGCTGAAATTGGGTCAAGGCAATATTAATGAAGTTTGTGACAATGATAAGGAGGATGAAAACAATGGAGAGGAAGATATATGTTGTGAGTATCAGATAGTAACAACACCTCCGAACTCCCTTATGCTCAATCTGCGCTAATCCAATATGATGCATACGCATAAGCATAAATCATCCCAGATTGGTTCTTTTAAGCTGTGGGAGTGGATGATACAGAATTCGATACTGTTTTTGGAAAGCAATTGTGAATGAGGAGTGTCCTTAGCTCTATGAATGATGTTGAAGATACTTCTGATGTAGGTGCTGATATCTGCTCTTTAGCTCTAGAAATGATGTTGAAGAAGGCATTGAAATCTGCTCTCAGAAAAAAATCAGATGATCATCATCTCATCTTCAATGTTCTTCATCTTCATCACATTCATGTGTCATCTCATCTTGTATTATAATAATTCTCTTTCCATTTGAAAAGAGAGCAGCGTTTGCTTTTGTAGGAGATATCTTCAGTTTGACTTTTTTTTTTTAAATTCATGCATAACATTGCCCCTTGAACATTCCTAAACAAGGTGGTGACTTAGCTAGCCTTAAAGTTGAAGAGACAAGACAAGGCAAAGAAGAGAGGATAAAACAATTGGAGGCTAAGCCCAATGCAATGATAATGATAAAGATGATGAATTTTTTCCTCATCTCCCTGATCCAGGGCTGACTCATGGCATGCAATTTGTCTCTTTTAAGGTGAGACTTATGCTCCCATATTTCTCTGCCCTATCCTGTCATTAAAGTGAGCTTGAATGGATATGAAATCTCTGCATATGTACTTAGGTGTTGGAATTATCACATGACACTTCACCCATACTTTGGAGGTGATGAAAGGTACATGAACTCTCAGCCCTGTCATTTAACCACCTTGCATCCTCACTCCATGCTTCCACCCCACCGTCCCCAAACAGCAGCAACCAATAACAATAGTATTAGGGATGAATGGTGAAAAGTATTCTTTCTATTCATCTTTTCCTTCCCACTTGACACCACCAACTTGTGTCATGCCCTCTTAAATTAAATAAATGCTGCCCTTACTGATATATAGGTGCTAGCTGTTGAATTTTACTGCCCAATTAAATTCCTCCCTAACTTCTTTCCTTCTAATTAATTTATTTTCTGCTTGCCTTCAAGTTGTGCTCGATTTTCCAATGTGCAGGGTGAAAATTCATTTCAAAGTATTAATATTTCCAAATACGTAGGGTGTAAATTCATTCTAGACAGCTTGGAGGACATGCACACAATCCTATACAATTTGTTTGACTGGATAGTTGTGCCACTTTAGGGAGTTCTAATTTTTCCTTTAGAATGAGACTTAATATTCATATATAAAAGAATTGTCAATTAGTAATGGTAATTTTATTATAATATTTTATTTTATTTTTATTCATAGAATTAAATGTTGAATATTTGCTAAAAAATATTATTTGGAAGTTAGATTATTATTATAATGATAAATTTTATATCAAAGATATCCTTTTGAGAGTGGGTCACAACTGAAACTGACAACTACATTTGAAGTCAATATAACTTCACACCCTCATCCTAGCATTGACCTATGGCATTGATGAACACCATCTACATTAACTTGAAGTTTGGCATTGGAACACTACCCAACTGAACTGCAGAACATGCATCATCTTGCACCTTGCCATTGGTAAATTGATCAATGAACTTGTCTACAACAGTTAAATTTTGGTGCCTTTGGGGTTGTGACACGTAAGTGATATATTGGCTGGTTTGGCTCTAAAAGTGAAGGAAAAAAGGGCTGATATACCCCTTGGCATCAGTGCTTTTCAATGCTGCTTACACTTATCAACTAGGCAAAAGAGAACCAGATATTAATGTGGAATGACATAAAGATGACAGCGGGAGTGTTGATATTTTAACGTAAAACCATCAGCATCTCTGCAATAGGCAAGAGAGAATTGGTGGAATGGAAATTATCAGTGATGATACAAACAAAAGGAAATTGGCTGAAGCTATGCAGCAAAAGGCCGACCAAGGAGCTGCTAAAAGGTAGCAACTGGGATTTAAGCAAGCAATTCATCATAGCAACTTAAACATTCAAAAGGACCCCATAACCCAAGGGTTGCCCTTGCCAATTGAACTGCAATGGAGTCAAAACAGGTAACCAGTATCAAGAAGAAGATGCAAACACCTTTCCCTTCTTCCCAAGAAGGGATCCTTCTCAATCTTAAAATAATAAACATTGCTTTGGGACCCTCCAATATCTTCTTTTTCTTACAGTCATACTACCATCTATATTTAAGTATATAATTCTCTTGGTTTTAAACTGTTATGCCCTTTGATTATACTTTCCTTTACCCTTGTCTATTGTAAAAGAAAGCTTACATAGAGCTGTTTTATAATTATTAATAAAGTGCTGGTTTTTGTAATATTCCCTTTTCATCTATGTTCCACAATGTTTTTGGGATGGGGATAGTGGTGCAGGAGCACCCTTAATGCAATTTTAAGCTATATTGTGAAACGTTGGTTTTTGCTTTTTTTGGCTTTATTGATGTAAATAAGGTCATTTGAGACCATCCTAAGTGGTTTAAGACCATTTTTGGTCATTTGGTGAAATTTAGGCAAATATTGTAAAAATTGTAAAAGTTGCTCAAAAAAGTAGTCAAACAACTTGTGAAAAAGTGTTATTAAGGTGTTTTTTCAACAAACTAATCAAAAGGTGGTTGCAAATAGTTGGTTTTGGTTGGAAATGTATAAGGACACCCTCCAAAACTGGAATTGGGGGTTGGATACATTGTTTTTGAAGTTTGGTGAATGAAAACCTCAATTTTGTGTGCATTTTCTAATTCTTACATTGTTTTCAGGATGAAGTTGTGTATTGTACGGCCTGGTATGGCCTCATATCAAGGAGTATAATATATGGATGGAAAGATATTTGTTTCTAGGTTACAATTATTTTTGTCTCATTGAATTTCATTGAGTTGTGTGGGAGATATGATCATTTTGGTGAAACTGCCCTATTCTAACAATATTGTGTAGAAATTGCAGTCTGAAAAACGTGATGGTATGGATTGTACAATCCATATTTTGATTTGAAACAAATTGGATTTTGTTGCCATGTGAATCTACTTTCATTTGCTTCAAGTCTCATCAAATTTCATTAAGATTTGAATAAGTTATGACTATTTTTGTGAGGGCAGGTCTGAACCCTACCTAGGGTTTACAGTTTGGGAAAAATGCAATAACTTTCTTTTCCACCGTTGGATCATCTTCATAAAAATTGGAGGAAAAGTTTGTAATTATGTTATCTTCAATCTCACCGAAGCAATTGGCTTCATTATTTGTTTTGTGAAAGTTATTAATGACAGTTCATTGCATTAAACTATAGGCTGCCATGACAATGTTTCCAATGTGATCTAGAATGCACTTAATCATTGTTTGAGATGAATTAGTTTATGAAAGTTGTCAAGCGAATCAAGTTTGTTGTATTTTTGTCATTGTTGGTGATGGATCATTGTTTCACTTGTGTCAAGTGTTGTTAAGTGCTGGTTGCTCTGCATCAGATAGTAGGAAACAAGGGGACATGTTTTGGGGATGGTGTGAGAAAAATGGGCAAAAATTATTGAAGCTAAATAAAGATTTTCACACACATCTTTGATGCTGTAAATAGTTGCATATGGGAGCAGCTGACTATAGTATTATACACACAAAATTATACACAATAATAATATTTTTTTACTTCAAATATCATATGTCATTCAATACAAACTTATAGAGGATTTTAATCTCCTACATTATAGGAACCACTCCCTAATAAAATGAGTTGTTGTAACAATTCACATACCTATAATCTCTCGTACAACTAATAATATATTATCCTATAATATTCTAACAAACTTCACTAACAATATTATATTCTAACAATAATATTAAGTTGTTTGTCAACAACTTTATAGCTAACCTAAATGCTTATGTGAACGCTAATTCCCAATAGATGGTAGGGGACAAGGGTCATTTTATGGGGATAGCAGGGGATGATAATTAAAAAAGGCAAAATTTAAAAAAATTAGGAAAAACAATTATTCATATGAGAAAGGATTCACCATATTCCTTATATAGCTACATTTTAATAAAAAGAAAGACTTTGTTGTATCACAGAAAATGTTACATTGAAATACAATAATCGAATGACAAAATTATCACGAAAGCAGGCCAATAAGGTTTGTCCAACAAAACTAGAGAAGAGCTCAAAATCCATCAAAGTAAGAAGTTCTTTAGGTTAAAAAATGTTTGACACAGGTTGAATGTGGATGAAGATGTGTGCTTTCATTGGCCTTTCTGTCAGTAGGAGAGTTCAGATTTTGAGGAATATATTGCCTGCTGATTTGGTCAAAATCTTGAATAATCTTGAGATTTGATTTTGCAAAAGACAGTTGGATGGATCTGATCACATGTTTTCTGGAAAGGCATTGAATTATCAATTTTGAATCCCAATATAGGGTAAGGTTCTTGAGTTTTTCCTTGGCTGCAAAAAGACGACACAAGTTGCCACCCATAAGTTCAGCAACATTATTGGAGGCCTGCCCAAGATTTATGTAGAAGTCTAAAATCATAAGCTGAGGACCAGACCGAAGTACACCCCCAACAGTGGCAATGCTAGGGTTTGCTTTCAAGGCACCGCCAAAAAATAACATAGGATAATTAATGTGAATTTCTAGAGTGGGACAATTGGCTGGGGTGGTGTTAGTAAAACCCAAAAGGTTACATTGTTGGAGAAAATGGAGTTCAGCATTGGATAATACATTCAATTTTTGTTTTCTTCTTGTAACGGGCCTTGAGATTTTCCATCATAGCCAATTGGATTTTGTAGATTAGAGCGTTATTCAATGTAGTTTTATCTTCAAAAGTTGTTTTGTTCTTGTCAATTCAAATAAACACATACAGAAGAAATATTAAGAACACCATAAACTTTTTATCTAAGGCCTTTGAGTGGGTTGGAATAATAGGACTACAATTGTTGGGTGTAGGTTAGAAGGCTCAAATTGTTTTGGAAGTGGACCCCAATGTAGAGAGAGAAATCCAAAATGGAGGAGGCCTCATTGCATTCAAAGAGAGTGAGATTGGGCTTCACAAGCTTTAAAACATCTGAAATAGATAAGTGGTTCAACGATACCCCTCTCAATGAGATTTTCATTAGTGAGAATTTTTTTTCGTCAAACAAGCCATTGAAAATATTTTACTTTGGGAGTGATATTGAAGTTCCATATGTTGTGCAAATATCAATCAAGAGGTTCAAAATCAAGGAGAGAATAAGAACTAGCCTTGACCGAACAACAACATGAAGAATTGATTTTGCCCCATATTAAATTGTTTGCACTATGAGCATTAGTAGCAAGGATACCCAAGAAGTTCTTCCTAACTAGCACCCACTCAATTAGATGTCCTTAGAAATACTGTTAAGGCTAGACCATTTAGGTAGACTTCCATCCCACTTGATGAGGTGATCAAGTTTTTCCTCCTTGAGCTGCTTCATGGATGAAAGGAGGCCACTTGGCATGAGAAAGAAAGAAATTATGTTAATATCCATGAATGACCAAAGTAGGTTAATAGGACTCTAAGATAATCAAAAGTTCTAGGAAGAGAATCTTAAAAAAGGCCCCACAAAAGGGAAGAACAAAAACAAAACAAAGAAATAGAAAACAATAGGGGACCACCAACACAAGTGGTCAAGAAACTAGTGCAAATAGCAAGGAGGAGGAACAATAATCCCAAAGAGTGAAAGTTGAGTAAAAATAGAGATCATTGAGTATCATTTTCTAGTCCATAAATGGTGAAGGCACTAGGGTCATTATTGATCATTGTGAAGGGATTGATACAAGATCTGATGATGCCCATTGGAGAGTGTCCAAGGCCGGGAGGGTTGAGCATAAAGGTTTGTGGCCCAAAATTCGATCCTCTTTGCATCTGATGCTATGACTATTTCTCATATACCATAAAGTATTATAATTTATTAAGTTAATGGATCTAACAATCAAGGACCAAATTTTAGAGATGTTGAGCTTTTTAAGGATGGAATTGAGCAAGCACATGCTATCTATACCATCACCATATTTATGAAGTTATGAACAAGAATCTACTTTTAAAGGTCATTGGAGTATTGAGGAGAGTCTAGACAAGCTTAGCTCCTAGGGTGGTGCTTGTTACAAGCATAGATTTGATTCCTAGGCCTCCTTGTTGTTTTTCTTTAGAGACTTTATGCTAGCCAACAAGGTGAATTTTTTTCATGTGGGTTAGTCCCTTGCCATAAGAAATCATTGATTTTTTTGTCTAAAGCACATAGAATATAGACGGGGACATGATAAATCACGACTTGGTAAATGGGAAGGTTGGAGACGCTTGACTTTACTAAAACCAATTGGCTTGCAAGGCTTAGCCACCCATTGCTTAAACTTTGAATGTGATTGCCAATTTTTTCTAGGAGGTCGATCTAGTAGTTTGAGCTCTTTAGTTTGAAACTCATAGGAACACACAAATATTTGAAGAGGAAGCACCATCATGAGCAAATTTGAGATTTGGGAAAAAGTTCAGTTTTCAGCAGCAAAAGTGTTAATGGTGTAAAATGTGCATTTATTTGCATTAATGGTAGCTCTTGAGGTGAGCAAGAAATTGTCAAGACAACTCTTAATCCTTTTGACATTTAGCTTGATAGCTTCATCTAATAAGATGGTGTCATCAACAAGTTGGGCATGAGTAATCTCTCTAACCCTATTGACAACCTTGATTTCAATAGTTTTCAAAGCTCTCTTTTAAGTTGAAAGGTGCCTGCCCAAAGATTTAGCTAATAATATTAAAGGTAGGGAGAGAGAGGACAACCTTGATGTAAACCTTTGGTAACTTCAAAAAAATTGGTTGTAGGTCCATTGATGATTAGAGCAAACCAAGGATTGGTGATGCAATTGAATATCTATTTCATGTCAAAGGGAAACCAAAAGCTTGCAAGACCTATGCCAAGAAGTTAAGATTATCTCTATCAAAGGCATTAGCCATACCGAGTTTGATGGCAATCCTATTCTTAGTTTCCTTCTCGTTGGTTTGCATCGCTTCATGCAAAAGCACAATAATGTCATAAATTTGTTTGTTCTAGAATCAACCCTCCTTTCTCCTTGGAGATAATAAAATTCAAATATATTTTTAATTCTATTGGCTAAGATTTTAGCCATGAACTTGTAAGAAGAGTTGCATAAGATATAGGCTTAAACCTATTAAAAGAGGAGACATTCTTTTCATTAGAGATCAATGCTAAAAAGGTGGAGTTGATAGCACAAATGCATTTACCTTTTTTGCAAATATCTTCAACTAGGTGAAGTAGGTCAGTAGCATTGAGATCGAAAATTTGGTGATAGAAAGATTTAGAGGACCCATTAGAACCAGGGGCCTTGTCTTTAGCTGTACTAAAAACCTCTTTGAGCTCCTCCATGCCGATTGCTTGACTAAAGAGATTTTGATATCCTCTGTTATGACATTGAATGTGATTAAGAAGAGATGCTTGAGCAGTAAGGTCTCTAGTAGACTTTTAATAAAGGGCTTAATAGTGATCATGAGTAGCCTCTTGGATATCACCTTTGTCTAAAAGCATGTTGCCATTATCCAATACAATTTCTCTAATCATGTTCCTTTGATACGTTCGATGGGTTTTGAGATAGAAAATTTAGTGTTAGCATCACCTTCATAGAGCCCGATCATGTGAGATTTGAGCCTCCAATGCTATTCTTCTTGCCAAGCTTGTTCATGTAATTGAGTGAGGAGAGAGGTTCTTTCAAGTTTAAGGGTTTCTATGAGGGGCTTCTTTTTAGAAAGTTCTCAAATTTTCCATTTTTGAGAAGAAGGGAATGCTTTGGCACAACAAAGGAAAAATAGGATTTTATCCATATCCTTAAGTTAGAATTTTAATCTAGAGACTTTGAATTTCTAGGAATCTTGGCCATTGCTAGAAGGGCATCTAGAGGTCCAACTGCACTCAACCTCCAAGGAGAAGCCAAGCAAATGAATCCAATCAGCATTGTTTGTAATGTCCCCTTCTCAACACTAGTTCTTTTTGAGATTGTTAGCCTATTTTGGAGGCCCGTAGGCTAGGCGGAAGTAGAATTAGGGTTTCCTATTTTCTAGGAGGTTTCCTTTTGAGTTCTTAGGGGGTGTTTGCAGGAGTTTGGCAGAGTGTCTTCTAGGTCTTTTTGGGTTTTCAGAGGGCTTCACAGGGGTGTGACATGCATTTCAATCAGAGGATATTTTTGGACTTACTATTTTTAGGAAGTTATGACAGTTGCTCGATTTGTGTTCAAATGGAGTTTGGAGTCACTTACTATTTTTAGCAGTATGCTATTTTTAGTAAGTGCTATTTTTGGCAGTGTAGTTTGACAGCAGTTCAATACACAGTTTCTAATTCTGGCAGTGAGGCAATTTTGTTTTGGCAATGGCTTCTCCAGCATTCTTGGAGCTTGAAAAGGAAAGTTTTATAACTTAAGTCACATTATATTTCATTGTTGCTTTTGGACCCCATGCCTAGGCGTTGTGACTTGAAGTTGTGTTTAAAAGGTGGGCCTCATTTTGGACGCCCATATTGGAGATTAAAATGTCAATTCAACAAAGTTTCTAATTCTGGCAATGAGGCAGTTCTGTTTTGGCAATGGCTTCTCCAACATTCTTGGAGCTCGAAAATGAAAGTTTTATAACTCAAGTCACATTATATTTCATTGTTGCTTTTGGACCCCATGCCTAGGCATTGTGACTTGAAGTTGTGTTTAAAAGGTGGGCCTCATTTTGGACGCCCATATTGGAGATTAAAATGTTTTAAGTGATATTATTTTCCAAGGTAAAGTGGACGCCATATTTTACAAGCTATGAGTTTTAATTTATAATATTATATTCCTCATATTTGGGTGTCTCTTTCTAGAGGGAAAAGGGATTTTAATTTTTGGGTTGAAAACCTATAAGTATGCCTCTTTGCCTCTTCATTTGGTTATCCATTTTCATATCATAACGAAGTGTTGCTGAATTTTATTCAGACTCTTGCTTTGGGGTTGGAATACCTCCTAGCCTTATTTAGTTTCGGGCTTGTAAGATAGCTCATAGCTGGATTGTTGGTGCTCCTTCATTCAGAGGGTGCAACCGAGCTTCATTAGTGTTGGCGTTTCCTTCTATTTCAATTTGGTGTGGCTTTGATGTCTTCTAAGGCATCTTTTGGTGTGTTTCCTTTGCTGTTTGGTGTCTTTTGGAGTGCTTCTACATACCTAGCCGATTCACGTTTCTAATCATATCTTCCTGAGGAGCTGGACGATTTTTGTGGGTGTTGGTTCATTGGAAGCCTTGTAACTAGGCACCCCTTTGCTCCTGTTTTGGTGATTTTTGATGGAGTGTGTGATTTTTGCTTTGAGGTCGACTTGCCTAGAGGGCTGTACCACTTGCAGCAGTGTCCTTGGGATGTGTGCCTGAATATTCTGAGCTGTTTGGTGGAGTTTAGCTTCTTGAAATTGGATGCCTAGCCCTTAGGCTTCATTTGCATCCAGTTTGAGGTCATTTAGAGGAGTATGGAGAAAGTTGTGAGCATTTGAAGGTGTTCCAGGCTTGCTGATCAGAAAAATCAGAACGCTGCTTCTTTATATCAAAACTGGTATCTTTGTCATTTCTTCATATTTTTGTGATGCCTCATCTTTATACTGTGTTAGAGTTGTATACCTAACACTTGGGTTTCATTGTTGTTGATTTCTCATATGATATA
>VDFB02121499.1:0-14907 GCA_007258455.2 Sequoia sempervirens | reverse complement strand
AAATGGGAACATGCGTTGAGAATGAAAATGAAAAATGGATATTGGACGAAAGGGTGCAAATGTCCGATCAGGTCTTGAAAGTTCGATGGAACAAAAGAAGAAAAAGGAAACCAAGGACTTGAGAGGGAAATATACTTTTAGACTTGATCCAAAAGATCATTCAAGACCCAAAGTTTTGAAAGGTTTGAACGAGAAAGGAAAAAGGGAAATCGGGGCTAGAGAAAGGATTTGGACCTTAGTCCAAATGTCCATTCAAGACCCGAAAATCTTAAGGGACTCTGAGAAGAAAAAGAGAAAAAGAAAGCCATCCTTTGAACATTCTTTACAAAATGGGTTCTTAATACAACTTGGCAAGGGGGAAATGTAACCACCGGAGGCCTTTTTTGAGCATGATGAACCAAATAAGATCTCTGATATCAATTTTTATTAACGGTTTATGCAAGAAAGAGGGGGTGTCACAAAGTGGTAACAAAGACTATAAGACCTCTTTTGTATCATTTAGAGAAAACGGATCATATAAATTATGACAAGAGGATTATCATGTAGTTCTAAATAAATGGTCCATAATCTTGGCATATGTATTTTATCATGTGACATGGTAGTCAAAGATGTATTGTGTCATCTAAGACTGCCTTCTAAAAAATAAGTAGCATGTATGTTATAAATAAAGGAGTGTTAAAACACAATGTTTATTAAGAATCCCCACTTATTATTAAACTCGTCTAACTGATATTAATATGAATTATATTTTAATATAAGATTTACCCTTCCATATAAAAATGAAATCTAATCATATATTTGATATTAATATTAATTAATTTGATAGTTAATATAAGATTATAACCATCCAAATATAATAAATCAGATACATCCACACCCTATATTTAAACGAACTTCTAAGTAAACATAAAATACATTATTGTATCCAATAAATTTAGTCAAAGAATGAAGAGTTACACACCGTAGACCTAAATTTGTATCCACGAACACACTTAGAAAGTAAAGGTCATACTTATGGAAGTGCGCCAATAGAGAATCCTCTACAAGCTTTAAACATATATTCTGCGGACTCTTGACAACGTCCCACGTGCCGTTTGTCGCCATTCAAACACAATTCTGACCGGGTCAAAACACGGGCTTCTTCCTCTCCTCTTCATTTCATAACGTGCTTTTTCCAATTTATCAAGGACAAAATAAAGTCGTTGAAATATTCATAAGACAGCAGTAATCACGTTCACACCCTGTCGAGATTCGAGCTAAAGTAAGGAGTCTCATTAAATTACAAGCCAAGGAAACCCCGAGGCAATTGCATAATTCACTATTATATGTTTTCTTGCCATCGGTCAATCTTGGCCGCTTCACAGAATGACAAAGTTCAAAGGTAATCTATTTCTTGCCATTGTAATACATTTTGTGAACGTGCAGAAACGTTTCCTGCGAACAAGCTCAGCATTTCCACAAAAAGGAGAGCTTATCCCGGATTTGGAGTGCAGCGTTGTGTGTAGGGTAAAAATGGGCCGATCTCCCTGTTGCGATAAAATAGGACTTAAGAAAGGCCCCTGGACTGCTCAAGAGGATCAAACGCTTGTTGATTTTATTCGCAAAAATGGCCATGGAAACTGGCGCGCGCTTCCTAAACAAGCAGGTTCCCATTCTATCATTCTTCCAAGACATTATTTCATTCCGTGCTTTTGTCTTTCGCTGAAACTGATAGTCGTTTTTCAAATGGCGGCAGGGCTTTTGAGATGCGGTAAGAGCTGTCGTCTGCGGTGGGTTAATTACCTTAGACCAGACATTAAATGTGGAAAGTTTAGTTCTGAAGAGGAAGAGACTGTTATTAAACTTCACCAGCTTCTCGGCAACAGGTATTGTGATCATCCTGTGTTGGTTCCACCATTTCCCTCAGGCCTTTGAGCTGTTTTTTAATAAACTTTGTTTTGAATATGATGCAGGTGGTCTGCTATTGCCTCACGCCTGCCTGGAAGAACAGACAACGAGATAAAAAACGTGTGGAATACCCACTTGAAAAAGCGTGTTCTGCAAAGGCGAACGAGGTCATCTTCGTCCATGGAGGGGCACAGTTCGATTTCGTTTGGGTACAGGGAGAGTAGTACCTTAATGAAGGAGAATTCAGCTTCAGTTAATGCTCTCACTACAGTCTGTAACTTGTCCGATTCATTCTGTGATTCAGATAATGTTTCAAGTCTGATATTTTCACGTATGAATAGCATAGGCAGTGAAAGTAGCACTGTGGATTCAGCTTCAACGGTAGAGTGGTTTCAGTCCAATGGTGTAAATTCTTCTGATGATCGTAAGTTTGAGGACTTGTTAGTAGATGAGACATTTATCTTGGACAACCAGATTATTGAAGATGAGGAAAGTTGGTTGCCAACGCAAACCGAGAAAGCAACTACAGCGGCCACATCTGAAGTATCGTACGAGTACAGCTCAAAGCTGAAAGCTCAGTATTGCACGTCTGTCTGTCTAGAAGATGACTTCCTGATTAGCATGGATGCCGCAGACACAGATCTTCATCTGCTCTGGAATATGGAGTTGGAGAGTAATGACGAGGATTATTGGTTAAACGTTTTGAGGCAAGTGGGGTCGTCATCCGTTTTGTAGCATATTGCCGAACTTTCTCACATATGGAATGATGCGAAAGTTAATTTGACTAAATCCTCATGGTGTTTATCAATGGGTCCAAATGCAATCTAGAGTATTTTGCAACACACAAACTAGGACTTTATGCAGAGATTTTGTAGGATTCATCGAATTTCATGAATCAAAATCTGTATATCTTAAATGAAATTCCGCAGGAAATCTTATAGAAAATTGATTGGCTTCATTATCATGGTTAAATTTAAGGGCTTCAGATTTGCGAGATGATGATGAAATCGTGGAGACTGGGCATATATTCTGAGAAGTCGTCAATGATTATTTTAGTTGCGATCAAGACTTGTCTGATTATACAAATTGTATAAGTCTTTGTACATTTAAAACTATATTTTTGGTTCTTGCTGTTTTGTCTTCTATCAATATTTGTAAATGCCATGTAGTCCTTTGTAAGAAAAGAAAATTGGAATTGGAAATGCAGTAAAAATGAATCAGGATAGGTATAAAGTGGGCATAGTTTTTTATTAAGATAAAATGAATTTTTTTTAAGAAGATTTAGAAGGACGATAAATCAATAAAGCTAAACAAAATATTATAAGGAAATTGAAAAAGTCAGCAGTAGTACAGCTACACAACAACAAAAATCAGTTAAAATTCAGTTAAGAAGCCCAAAAATCAGGATGGTTTAATAATAAATATACATATTCAAGAAACTCCTAATTATTCATTAAAAAATTAACTTTACTTTAGAGTTAAGACAAGACCAGCCCGCTTTAGACAGCCAATATAATTTTAAAAAGAGGGAAATATAAGTGACACCAAACTGTAAGAAGAGAAAAATGAATCAAGTAATTTCAAGTACATCTTTCCTCGTCCTTAAAAGTTTCTGACAGCTGCATGCATTGTAAACGTGATTAATCTCTTCAATAGATCACCCTATATGGTATAAAACGATACATTTTATAAGGAAGTCGAGAGATAAAACACGCAAAAAACAATGGTAATAAATATTATAATGCTAGTGGAAGCATAAATTACGTTTACAATGCATGCATAGGGTGATCCATAAATAGTGTCCTCAACAATTGTCAATTTTACTGGCTAAGATGAATGAAATGCGAACAAGTCGCAACAAGAAGCATGATTGAAATCACGGTTTTACAATTTAGTGCTTGCAGTGTACGATATGCTTATCAAGAATGCTAAAAGAATATTTTAGTAATCTATACCTAAAGGAAATTTAATCTTTCTTTAATCTTAATCCAGGCTAATCAAATAGAATGCATATACATAACCGTAAAATAATTTAGTTAATTTAAATGGTCGTAGATGAGTTTAAATAATATATTATCAAATGTTAAAGTTAGAAAATTAAGTATAAAAGATCATTGAATTTAATTTAAAGAAATATTGTTGTAGGTAATTTTCAAATAGGTGCTAAAATCAATTGTTTTGGTGTAAAAAAATAGGTGATTTGGATTTACTTTTATTTTGGATCTAACATTGAATTATTAGTTTTTTTAGGTCAAATGTGTACCTTTCAATTGCTTTAGGAGCATGGATGTGATCTTGTTAGTTGCACACTTCTACTCCCTAGTTCACTAGAATCTTTGCTTCTTGTTGGTTGTCAAGTACTAACAATATTTAAAACCACCTTAACGAGATTCTCTAGTTGCTAGGGGACAAGTTCTACTAGGTCAACCCAAAGGAGATACCAACTTTATGGACATGCTAAAGATCAATAGACAACAAACAAGTGTAAATATCCTAAATGATATTTTTGAAGTAACTGTTATTTATTTTAGTACACCAATTGAAGTCTTCCTCTAATAAATACTTCTTGAATGCTCTAGGATGTTAATTGATAAAACATATGTCCTAGAGGATAGATGAATGCACATTCAATACCCTTAAATACAAGTATATAGATAAAAAATCACACTTCATGTGTACCATGTTGGCTCATGGCAAGAGGGTTAAATCACAAAAGACCCTCTTTTGGAGTAAAATAAAAGGTTAAAATGAGTCATGTCCATAATCACATTATTTCAATAAAATATAGTTTCAATCAAGCCTAGTTAGTGCATACATTGTGTCATGTGACACCTAGTGGAAAGATAAGTTTTCATTGAAACACCTTCAATTTAAACCCTTCTTTATAAAAGATGAGGTTGGCTTATTTTTTGAACATTTATATTAACCAACCAAATGAGAAGTATCCTTGCATGATGAGGACTTGGTAGAGGTTGTGTGCTTGAAGGTAGAAATTTATATTAAATTAGGAACACTACACTTCCTAATTTGATTGAATTCTACTTGAAAGTACACAATGTCTACTAAGTCCTTACCATGAAAAGAGGTCCCTCATTTCTTTTTTAAGTAGAAGTGTTCAAATAGTTAGTTAATTCTATATTTTAATCCATGATCCTTCATTAATAATATTAGGACCTTAATCCAAGCCCCTTTGATCTAAGCCCACATGTGTAAATTCAAGGTCAAGTATTATGAGTAAAAGATATCCTTTCATGGATATCCTAGAGGATATTATTGGAAGTTGAAGATTACATTAAATGGTTGTCATTGATGTCAACATAGTACTGCATATATACTAATTTACGAGAAGTTATTTCACATTGAAGTTGATCGTTATATGTTTTTTGGCATGTTGGTTTTAGATCTAGTTCCTACCTTGTGACAAACTATGATTCAAATATTTCAAGATCTTGGCCAACTTGGCGTATGTAATACTTTATGGATGTTTTTGGCCAACCTAATCGATGTGTAAGATATATATATATAGTCATATGTGTCTTTGAAAAGTAAGTGAGTGAAGGATGCAAGATGCGAGGTTATTAAAGAAGAACATAAAGTAAGAAAAGTGTGTGGTTGCAACAGATCAAAATAAGGGAATTAGGTGAACACAAAAGTGTGTAATCAGACCAAAAATATTGAGCGATTACTGAGCTTCATCTGAAACTAAATTCAACACAAGAAAGGTGTAATTCATGAGTTCACTTTTGGTGGTCAGCCATAACCTTTATATTCTGGAAATGAGCCATCTTCTTTGTATCTCTATGGTAGTGAGCCCTACAAGTTGTAGCCCTGTAGATAGTGAGTCCTTATTTTAGGCAGCGATCCTTATCTCAGGCTATGAGCCTTTTTGTAATCAGTTTTGATATTCTCTATAGTGTGAGTTAATTCTCACCATGGTTTTTTCCTCATTGGGGTTTTCAAGTAAATCTAGTGTTATTGTGTTTGTGGATTTGGACTTGATTGTTAATCACTTAATCAATTAATGTGTTAGTTATGGTAATTGAATTTAAGGTTATATTCTATGACAACTAATTCACCCCCCCTCTTAGTTGTTCTATCCAACAATTGGTATCATAGCAAGGTCCTTTGGAGTAAGTTTAACATCTTGAAGGAGATCTTGGTAGGTTTAACTAAATGATGAAGGGATCTAACTTAGATGAAGAATTGAGAGCAGAAACCTCAAAGGCTAAGAATGAGGATCTGAAAGAAAATGTCAAACAGTTAGGTTAATGTATTCAGAAACTAAGAAGCTAGATCCAAAAATTTAGTTGAAACATAAAGAAGTTTACCAAGAACTAAAAGAAGCAAAGGACACTACTAAAAATCTAAGGATGAAACTTGAAGAAATCACAAAAATGGAAGAGAATCTAAAATTGGAATTTGGAAAAAGCAAAGAAATTATCATTCAAAAGATAGAAAAATGTGACAAGCATGAACAAGAAGTAGCAATTCTTAAGTCTAATCTGGAAAGGGAAAAAAAAATTCAAGAAAAATTTAAGATAAGTTTGGGAATGCTTGATGGATTAATTTCATCTTAGAAGCTTGCAAAGGATAAAAGTGGTCTTGCACTTGAAGAAGGAAAAATTTTAAAGACTAATCCAAGTCTCAACAAAATGAATAGTCAAAAGAAATTTCAAGGCAATACTTATCAAGGCAAGAATAGAAGGATCAATACTGAAAGGATACCCAACCGATAGCCTAACGATCAAAGGTACACATATTTTAATGGATTTTGTTATTCATGCAATAAATTTGGACATAGAGCAATATAATGTAGAAGAATGATGAACCAAAATAGATTCTTCGATGGACAATGTTATATTTGCAACAAGTTTGGACATAAATCTATAGAATGTAGAAGTTAGATAATGATGAATAGATTTAATGCCGGTAGAAGATTTAATTATTTCCAAGGCTAATATTATAGATGCAATAATTTTGGACACAAGGCTTATCAATGCAAGACAAAGATGAATAAAAAC
This sequence comes from Sequoia sempervirens, assembly GCA_007258455.2. Taxonomy (NCBI): domain Eukaryota; kingdom Viridiplantae; phylum Streptophyta; class Pinopsida; order Cupressales; family Cupressaceae; genus Sequoia; species Sequoia sempervirens. The sequence continues at coordinate 7,999 of VDFB02121499.1, read as the reverse complement.
TCTCTTGATCAAAGATTTGTTCTATGTCACTCTTGCAACAAATCTAGACATATCTAAAAATTATGTAAGAGAAAAGTTGGGAAGAAATTGAATCCAGAACAAAAGAAAAAGCTTAATCTAGAAGAAGTGAGGAGAGAAATAACAAAAATATAGAGAAAGAAAGAAGAACCAAAGAACAAGAAAAAATCAGATAATACTATATCTGAATTTGGTGCAGATACCTCTTCTATGAACTAAATATAGTAATAGCCTCGGGGGGAGCAATCACAGAAAAATATATCAAACCCCTAGTATAAGAGATGTCATGCGATGACACAAGGATATGCAATGTAAATTTTCACTTTGAAGGTAGTGAAGAAAACTCCAGCCAAAAACAAGCATTACAGAAGATTTGCGGGAACCTTTTTACTTACCATGCATCTCACAAATTGATTGAAAACTTAGGAAAAAAGAGAAACTAACGGAAAAAAGTACAAATGATGATGTGGTAAGCAATAAATTATCATTTATGATGAAACCCTAAAAGTGATAAGTTAAGTGAGGAATATTGAGTGGTCATTTTCATTTTGAAGTGAACGAGTTGAGAAACAAAGAGTTAGGGTTACCAACAAGTGAAAGTATAGAGAACAAGGAAGAAGCAATGGAGCCAAAGGAAATGGTGGTATTTATTCTATGCAAAAAAAATTTGTAGAAATTGAGTAAGTTAAAAATTGATGAATTTGATCATGAAAAGATTTGAAATCTCGAGACTTCTCTTTTAGTTGAGAAAATGCAAAAGATAAAAGATTTAGGGCACAAGGGTTTAGACATTTGGAGTGAATTTCCATACTTTTCAAATATGGATATTGTTTAGGTTATTTTAAGTAGAATTCAAGATAATCAGATGATCCTTGACAAACCGTATGAGATCACAAAGGAAGCAATTGCAACAATAACAAGACTATGCAATATCAGACCTGTTTCAATCAAAAAATCAATAAAGAACAAAGAGGTCAAATCCCTAACTAGGGTAATAGGAGATTAAAGGTCACTTATAATTCACACCATATTTGACCCAATGATAAGGTGTGTGGCATATGGTATCTCATATAAGATTTATTTCAGCAATAGGGAAGGTTATACCTTAGTAATTGTTGTTTATGTTGTGCATCAAATGGTTGAGAAAAAGGAGGATTTTGACATGTGTGAGTTGCTGAGAAATCAACTAATGGAAAATATAACTATGAGAAAGAATGACAATTATCCTTTTCATGTTGGAACTTTGGTTATATGCTTGATGATATATTTTCTTAATTCATTACCATTGAAAGAAAATGTTGTGAGGAAGTCTACTATACCAGTTGGGAAGCAAGTTTATTGATATCTAAACTATCTAGCACAAAGAGAAAAGGTTTTCCATGAATATTTTGAAATCAAGATAAATGCATGGAATTCTGGTATGATTTCCAATCCGATTATGATGTCTGAGGAAGGATTCTCCTCCGAAAAGAGGAAAAAAAGGAAAATTAGTTCATGTCTCCCTCTGAAAATGAAGAAGTTGAAGACAAAGGAGAAGGAAGAAGGAAAGGAAGCAAAAATGATAGGAGCACTTGATCTGGTATCAACAAATGATGATGTTGAAGATGTTACTAAAGAAAAGGTGTTAAATATTCTTGAGCAACCTGATGGGATAAAGAAGATTGGAGATATTTGGTTGTCTTGATCATCATATGAACATGATGAGATTACAAACGCTCTGGCTATCTACGTAATTCATAATGATGTTGATCTAATAAAATTGTCAACTTCCTTACCGAAAGCATTGATTGAACAAATTGAAGACAAATTAAGGGAATTGTCACCTAGTGAAATAGCACAAAAAGATGAAATTCAATTGACCTTAGAAGAAAGATGCAGAAATGAACAAAAGAGGTTGACTGAGAATATAAATGAATTGAGGAGTTGTATCATGTAAATAGTGTATATAGGTATTGTCTCTAGTGGCCTACTGCTATTGGGAACTACAAAACAAAGATTGATACTATTGAGCATGAATTGAAATCTATTGGAAAAACATATGATGTTCTTAATGACAAGGATGGAATACAAAGGAAAAGGATCAATCCCTTACAATTTGATCTTGCAGTCATCATGGTACAAAGGGATGGTATTGTGAAGACCTTTTGGAAATTTAAAGAGATAATTGAGTTAAGATCAGAATAGCTTTTTAGTCTCTTGGAGGATGTTGAGAAAAATGCATAGAATATTGTCATTCTAGATACTCTTCTAGAAATAGTGGATTTAATAGCAGAGAACCATAGTATTTGTCTAATCATCAAGCTGAAAGTTGATTCCTAGAAGAAATTTCTTCTAGAACTAAAAGAAAAATACAAGGAAATATTTTGAAGAAAGAAGGATTGAGGTAAAGAATCATTTTGTACAAACTTTTTGATAAAAATTTTGAAGCAAAGGGCCTATACAATTTTTTTGTCATTGATGTCAAAGGGGGAGAGAAAGCATCTAAAAAGAGAGAGAGAGGAAGCATGTGAAAAATGAAAATCTTTTTTGTTTTTGTTGGCCTTTCACATCTTGTGTTGCCATCAATGACAAAGGGGGAGATTGTTGGAAGTTGAAGATTGCATCAACTGGTTGTCATTGATGTCAACACAGTACTGCATATATGACTAATTTATTGGAAGTTATTTCACATTGAAGTTGACCATTATATGTAGTCTGACATGTTGGTTTTATGTCTGGTTCCTACCATGTGACAAACTATGATTCAAATATTTCAAGATTTTGGCCGACTTGGTGTATGCAATACTTTATGGGATTTTTTGGCTGACCTAATCAATGTGTAAGATATATATAGTCATATGTGTCTCTACAAAGTAAGAGAGTGAAGGATGTGAGATGCGAGGTTATAAAAGAAGAACATTAAGTTAGAAAAGTGTGTGGTTGCAACAGATCATAATAAGTGAATTTGGTGAAGAAAAAAGTGTGTAATCAGATGAGAAGTATTGAGCGATTATTGAGCTTCATCCAAAACTGAATTCAACATAAGAAAGGTGTAACTCATTAGTTCACTTTTGGTGGTAAGCCATAAACTTTGTATTATGGCCCAGTGAGCCCTCCAGGTTGTAGCCCTATGGACAGTGAGTCCTTATTTCAAGCAGTGAGCCTTATCTCAGGCACTAAGCCTTTTTGTAATCGGTTTTGATATTCTCTATAGTGTGAGTCAATCTTCACTGTGTTTTTTCCCTCATTGGGTTTTGCACGTAAATCCCGTGTTATTGTGTTTGTGGATTTACATTTGATGGTTAATTGCTTAATCATTTTATGTGTTAGTTTTGGTAATTGAATTTAAGGTTATAATTTGTGACAACTAATTCACCCCCCCCTTAGTTATCCTATCCAATAGATATTATATGTTTAAATATTCTAACAATATTTCCTCGAAGAGAATCCATTCACATTTTGTGCTTTGATTTAAATGGTGTAAATATTAGATGTGTTTACAATATCTTAAGATTTTTGTGGTAAATTTTCTTATTCTCTTTGACCTTGTGAATTGAATTATCTTGATATGAATCTAGACATAATTAACAAGATTATTATCACACAATTTATTACCATGGAAGTTTTTGAGATTTAAAATGATGACCATTTTAAATGTGGCATCCTTGAATTCACTTTGTGTGTTTCTTTTAAATTTATAAACTATATATATTTTGAAAGTAATGATAGATATTATTAATGTATTTTAGACTAGATATCTCTCTTTTCTTATGAGATCTTTATATCTATATCTATAAAGAAATTTAAGATGATAGGAGTGCCTACCCCTTATAATTGGTTCTCTGCTAGTCATCCATCTGAGGGGAAAAATATTGGTTTTATGTCAACTAATATATATGTAATTAAATAAGTAATAAATAACAATTTTCTCATCGATTGTGTTTGTCTACAAGTCTTTGAGTGGATTATTTAAGTGTTTATTTGAAAGGTGTTAAGGAAATAAAGATTTTAGATTTTATTATGTTCTAACATCTCTTTTTCATGTGACACACATGTTTCTAGAATTGAAGATTCTTGTGAAATATTGTAAGTGTGGGGTAAGGGCTTATTAAGAACCCACTAGTAAGTAATAATCTACCACCATCTAATATTAGGATTATAATTTATTATACATTATTGTCATTTCTTTTTTCCATGTAATTCATTCAATGGATTAAAATGCTTAATTCCTAACTCTCATGATTCATGTGATCCTATTTTGTATCTAGATCCTTTCCCTTAATCTCTCATGCATTCCTAATTCACCCATGAGTCCTAACTATAAAGGTATGGGAAATCTCATGAGTTTATGTAAGTGGTTAGAGTGGCATAATTACCTATCCCAACATGCCTCTCTTCTCAAGTTTTCTTCTATCTATTCATGTCAGGATGCTAGACTTCCCTCGACTTCTACACCTTCCAACCATACCTTTCTTTCAATTCTCTCCTTACTATAAATTTAGAGTTCTACTAGAAGTGTATGTGTAGGATCATGATGGGCCAAAAAGTGGCGATATTATGGGTATGTGTAGGGTATGTGGCTGGCAACTCTTTTTTTACCCAAAATTGATGAAACAAAAAGGGATTTTAAAGGAGATTTTCAGCTTTCCACCAATATAAATTATAATTTACTTTGAATTTAATAAATAATTATTATTCATTTTCTATTTGAATTATGACTACAATCTTGATTGATAGGCTGATTGAAAAACATCTATAGCTTTCAAACGGTATCACATTTTTTGAATCTAAAACATGTGTCACATTCTATGCTTCGCATACTATAGGATTAAAAAAAGAAAAATTAAATTTCATGAAGTTTTGACCAAGTTAGGGTGGTCAGACATACATGTTTTTATATTTTTTTAAAGTTGTAATAAAAAAATCATAATTAATTATTTTCTTGGAAAAAAATTACAAAAACATATGCATCACATCTAGACTTGAGTCCTCTACTTATATCTAAAATCTTATAAAATAATATTATCATTTTATTGTGGTTAGGGTGGTTAGACAAACACCTAATTCTTATTTTTTCCCTGAAATTTAAGTACTTCTGCATTGAAATTTCAAAATTTCACCAAATATATATATATATATATTTTAAATAAACTTAGTAGTTTAGAAACTATATTCAATTTTTTACAAATTCTATTCTTACATATTTTTGAAATAATATAGATAACTTATTCATTTTTTTACATCAAGTTGCCTAGGTCTAATTTTTCTTATTTTTTTGCCTGTTAAGGGCCTGTTTTTTCCATGATGATCCTACACATACCCAGAAACCATCTTTAGTTTCCAACCTTGACCTTAAATTAAGCATTCCTACTATTGGTTCTTCCAACTAATTCCAAGGTGACTTCTAAAGATTGACCAAATCTCATGCTCAATGACACTTGGAGGTTGGCCAAATGAGAGATGGATTTAACACAGTTTTCCCCTACACATCTAGCTCTACATGAAATATGGGGTAAACCTTAATAATTTATTGAATGCAATTATCATATATAATAGTTAATTTTAGTGCCTAACAAATGGAATCCGCACAAGATAACAAGCATTTGCACAATTACACACATGGGTGTAGTTCATTCCCTGCAAGCTTTACAATTTTGGTATAAAGTATAAAATATTTGATAAATAAGTTACATAAGAGATTTTGAATTATAAGTTTGAAAATTATTATTATTCTGAGGCTGAGGGTATGTGTGATCATCATGGAAAAATAGGCCCTTCAATGGCAAAAAATTAAGGAAAACTTGATGTAAAATTTGAATAAGCATCTATATTATTTCAAAAATATTTAAGAATAGAATCTGAGAAAATGGAATGTAATTTCTAAATTATCGGGCTTATTTTTAAAAAAAATCTCATTTGGTAGTATTCTGTACTTCAATGCAAGAGTACTTAAATTCTCAGGAAAAAAAAAGCAGGTGTCTATTTGACCACTCCCACCCACAAATAAAATGATAATATTTTTTTTATAAGATTTAGATATAAGTAGAGGACCTGTGTCCAATGATGTATATTTTTTGTAATTTTTTCCAAGCAACACTAATATGAATTTTTTATTATAAATTTTGGGTACAAAACTTTAGATGTCTAACCACCTTAACTTGGTCAAAACTTCATGAAATTCAATTTGTTTTATTATAATCCTATAGTATGCAAAGCATAGAATGTGATGCATGTTTTGGATTCAAAAAATGTGATACCATTTGAAAGCTATATATGTTTTTCAATCAACCAATCGATCAAGACTTTAATCGTAAATCAAATAGAAAATGAGTAATAATTATTGATTAAATTCAAAGTAAAAAATAATTTATATTGGTGGAAAGTTGAGAATCTTCTTTAAAAACCCTTTTTGTTTCATCAATTTTGGGTGAAAAAAATGTCATTAGCCACATACCCATCATATCGCCACTTTTTGGCCCATCATGATCCTGCACATACCCTTGAGTTAAAGCTATTTAGGATGGATTAGTGTCTATTCGGGGTTATTGGTCATAATGACATACAACCTCATACCATACATTTAAAACATGTGATGGTCATATCAATCAATTTTACCTTACAATATAGTTATACCTAATAATTTCTTACAATGTAACACTACTTAATAATTCATTTGTAATGTAAAGCCCTCACTATTTCCATAGAAGCGTTTATACTATTTACTGAAAAATAATAATTAATGAAAAAAATCATAATAGAAAATATGTATAAAGAACCCTTGAAGCACTAATTATAATATTCAAAGAACATTACATTAAAAAATGGAGAAAATTATAAATGAAGCAAATATGTTTACATAAGATTCATTCAAAACAGAGCAATATCTTCATGAAGGATTTGCAAGAACATAATTTATTTCCCCAAAAAAACCAAAAAATCTTATGTGATTCACCCCTTTACAAATTCTCTCAAAATGAATTAACCCATACAAAATGATAAAAAAATTATATTTATGAGAGAAGGGAAGATCTAGATAAAACCAAATAGTGACACCTAGCAAAATATGGTTCTTTTGATCTTGCAACTAAATGGGCATGAGAAATATTCCATTATACTTTATAAATTCTCATTTTTCCTCCATTCACATACTAGAACTAACTTTTTCCTCCACATTGCATTTACATGAAAATATTTAGCTTAGTATAAAAATAATTTTTACCAATTATATTTCACTTTGCAAGTAAATATTTTAAGCCCCTAGAAATTATCCATTTCATTGGTCTAGTAAGAAAATACATTTAACCTAGTATTTTAACCTTCAAAGTTTTCAAATCATTTATTTACAATTTTATTCCAAAAACTTCCTAGAGTGATTTCCTCTTAAATCTTGCGGGATCTATGCATCAAAAGGTTGAAAAATCCACTTGATGGTAACTTTGGCCCTTCATACCACATTATTATCCTTATATTTAATCCTATTTTAACACCTACTAAGTTTAATACCTATATTTAATTAAACCTATGAAGGAACATGTAGTGTCAAAAAATGTCATCGGTGACATTTTCACACTTGTTTGGGCCCTCCTTGTAAAATTGAGCTTAATGATGCCTTGACTTAGTGTTGTAATGTGTTTTACACACTCACATCAGGTCTTGGGCCCTTGTGAATTAAATAAACTTAATTGTACCTTAATCAGTGTTATAAATTGTTGTAACATAGTTTCACACTTTTCTAGGGTTTTCATAAATAATTGGGCTTCTTTATGCCTTAATTGGCCTTATTTTACATCCATAAGCCTCATTTAATGCATCTTTTTGAGGATGATCCTGACATAAATCAATATTCGAGATTCATAATTCAGGTGTTGTTTTAGGCTGTGTGGCCTAGATTTGGTGGTTTGGGACTAATATGCCACCTTGGGCATATGGGTCCCACCTGGGGTTTTGCGTCCTGATCTTGGTTTCACACCTTTCTAAGCATTTTTGAAAATGGTCCCATAAA
>VDFB02121498.1:0-11587 GCA_007258455.2 Sequoia sempervirens | reverse complement strand
ATGCTTTCCTGAAGTTTGTGACTTTTGCAGTCCTCTCTTAGATTAGCAAACTTTTGTAACTCATTTTGGAGCATAATATACAAAGCTTACCTTGATCATTGTGGATGTTTTCAAATTACCATCTTGTTCTTGCAAAGTGTTGTGCATTTCAGGTCATAATCAAGTTATTTTGTGAATTTCTTCTATTCCTTTATAAATTTATCTTGTGTTTTCATTCCTTCCTTTGCAGAAGTATCATTATACGAATTAAAAACTATGTTCACTTAGTCATACATGGATTCTAATATGTGAAAATCTTTTTTTCCTTTTTTTGAAAAAGTGTGTGAATCGAACCTGTTTGTGAAACATTAATGCAAAGCTTTACAGAATTTGATGTGTGATCTTATGTTCATTGTCAATTTTCAAGTGTAACCTAAGTATCCCATTGCTCTTGTCATTTTGGTGCATCACCATAGGATTTCATTTTCATTTTTATGCATTCTCCTTCTCCCTTTTCCTTACAAGATCAGTAGTTAGGTGACACCATAGGAAGCTGGCCTTCTCTGGAGGTTGACCTCTGTTTACAAGAAACCCAGATCTTTAGAGGTCTTCCCATGTTATACTGAGGTGTTGAAACATCGTGTTCAACAAGGTGCAATTTCGTGATAACAATACCATTGTCTTCTTTAACATAATAACTCTTCTTGAAAGATTTACCTTTATGATCTTTAAGTTTTTCATTTGAAACTTTGATGAGAAATTTTGAAGAATAATGACCTATCTTTCCACAATTGAAACATTTGAAGGATAACTTACCTCTATATTTTCCAATCTGCTTTTTTAGTCTTCTTACAAAATTTGCTTCCACCTCATCAAGATCGTTTGAATTAGATTCATCATTCTTCTCTTTCTTGCTGATTTTAAAAGCAGTTTCTTTCCTTGTAGCATCTTTGTCAAACTCTCTTAATTCAAAAGTAGTTAAGGGACCAAACATTTGATCTCTAGTATATTGATCCAAATTTTGAGCTTCCTCAATAGCAGAAACTTTAGCACTATATGATTTAGGAAGATTTCTCAATACCTTTTTCACAACTTCACTTTCCTCAAGTTTTCCACTAAGATTGTTGATAGCATTGCCAATTTCATCCACCCTGAGCATGTAGGCTGCAATATCTTCATCTTCTCACATCCTTAGGGTATCAAACTTGGCTTTGAAATTCTACATCTTTTCTTGCTTGAATTTATCATCTCCTTCATAAATTATTTTCAACTTCACCCATACCTTTGCATTTTTGTAGCTTATCGCCTTCACAAGTTATGAATCAAAAAGACTAATCAAGATAACACTCCTTGCTTTGCCATTATTTTTTCATAATCCTTGATCTCATCATCACTTGTCGAAGGAGTAGTAGGTATAGTATATCCATTTTCAACTAACTTCCACACACCAAACCCTTATGAGACAAGAAAGGCTTCCATCATGGCTTTCCCGAAAGTATAATTTATTCCATCAAACATAGATACTTTGGAACCCTTCTTGTGTTCCATCCGAATCTACCTCAAGTTGTTAAGCTTCTTCCAAGGAATCACAACTTTGATACCAATTGTTAGACACACATGACAATTGAGAGGGGGGTGAATCAATTGTACATCAAAACTTCAAACCCTTATTAAGCATTAACATGCATGTAAACAAGTAAAGCATCAACATGTTCACAACCATACATAATAGGACACCAGATTTCCATGGAAAATCCTAATCAGGGAAAAACCACGATGAGGATTAATTCACATATATATGAAAACCACTATTGATTACAATAGGCTCACTTCCGGAAGGGCTCACAACCTAGAAAAAAGAAAGGCTCATTGCCCAAAGGACTCATTGTATGAAATAGAATAAGAATATAAGAAATTGTTACAAAGAGGTTCACTACCTCAGAGAAACAAGAGAATCCACAACAAACAACTTTTTACCATCTGCAACCTTTGTCTCACTGCCTTCAACAACTTCAGGCACACTGAAATGTAGACACCTTTTGCTCATTGCATCTAGAAGCCTTAGGCATTCAAGCTCACACTCAAATATCAACACGCACTCACATTCACACCATGCCTCACACCACATTCCATCACTCACTTCAACAATTAACCTTGCTAACATATCCTTCGCGACCTCAAAAACCTTCTCTAGGTCAGCCTCAATGAAAACCTATGTACCTCAAACATGCAACCAACAACTAGGTTGATGCCGAACACTTCTGCTGTGGAAAGAATTGAAGGTGAACCACACCAAGAGTTAACTAGGATCCAAATCTACACCAACACACTACACCATGCTTCTAGAAACAACAAAGCACCTCCACAAATAGCACTAGCACATCAAGTCGACCGAACCTCCACTAACACTACCAAGCAACCACACACTTCACCAGGTCTAGAAACATCCAGAGGACCACATACCAACATCACACAACATCTTAGAATATTCCAACATTAATAGAATATTCACAAATACTGGTGCAACCACTTGAAGTTGAGAATACTATCATCCTATGCAACTAGTTATACTACCATAGACATACCAATCACTAACCAAGCTTGCAGAACAACTGAACACTAAACACTCAAAGGGGAGGTAGATACAAACAATACTAGCACATTCCCAAATACGCAATACAAGAAAATTCAACACAGAGAAATCCAGAGCAATTCCATTTCTCCCAAACAACCTTCTTCACCAACCAAACACTGTCAAACACATCTTCCATTGCCACATGATCCAAAACCTAAAACTATGGATATAACACCTCTGAACACTTTTGATCATTACATCCAAACTACACAAGCACATCTTCAAGCATGAAGAAATGTGGAATATAATACGAAACACACCTCTGTCACCTTGTACACTATTTATTCAATTTTTCTAAAAAGCACTTGGAAACCACAACTCCACACCTACTCAACACCACAAATCCTTCACAACATGACGACACTAGAGGTTGACATGTTTGACACCACAAAGTCCTCATCACATCCACACTAGAGGTTGACATCAATGACAACACCATTGACAACATAGTGCAACAATCTCCAACAAGCTTTGCAAAAAAAAATTTGATCATAATGGTTTGATTGTTGGAAAGATTGTTAACATCCACAATTTTAAAGATGAATATTGCTAAGTTGGTAACCCAATCTCTTAGAAACCCATGTTCGAAGATGCTGTTAAATATTTTTCAGAATGTGAGGAGTGAGGATTTTCATCCCCCATTTTAGATATTTAGCCCAAAGGTGAACCATGTCTCTTTTCTTGCACCTAATTTATTGATACCTTCCTTAACCTCTTATAAAGTGATTTTTTTTGTTGTTGTGTTGACCTTGGGGGTACTTCAACCCTTGATTCTTGCTCATACAATTATTTTGTATACTTAAACCATTGGGTGGTTGTTATGTTATTCTCCATTTGCTATTTTCTTGATTGAAGTTCCCTTATTCTTCCACAGATATATCAACTCTTATCTCCTTGTATTCATGACCACCTTTTTTTTATACTTTTACAATCTACTTGTATAACATTGTGTTTTCCTTCTCTTTACCTAGCCCCTTGATAACTCTCCTTGCAACTTTACAATCCTCATCAAACCATGCATTTGACATAAATTGACTTATATTCTTCTTCTCATTCTTGTCCTATTGTAGCCCTCAAATGACTCTTGAATTATGATATTAGTTAATGACTTTGTAGACTATGCAATCTTTTCCTTTCATTCTACTTTAATTGACTTAAAGTTTCCTTGAAGATATTATAATTTTCTTGGGTTAAACAATTTTTTCCCTTTGTTGGAGGTTGGTGAGTGTATTGTTCCTATATCATGTGTTCCTTTTCTTTTGGCCAAGATAGAAAAAGTTGCATTAGACAATGAACTGATTTTAAATCATCAAGGGTGGCTTCAATCACAACCTCTATTATATTGCCAATCAAATTTTGTGAAAAAAAAAAACATAATCAACAACACTTGCTTCATTATATTTCTTGCATGTATAATTTCCAGAGTTTTTCCATCTGCCCATACCATCACAAATAACCAAATAAAAAATGCCACACAAAGCAAGTAATTCTTCACCAAAATGGTTGATATCCCCATTATCCATTGAACACCTTGACCATTACTAATTTTTCTCTTCCATAAGCCATAAAGAGGTTTATTATCCTCCCTATTGCATAAGATGCCAATTTTTTCACTAGTTGTCCTCACATTGAAGTCACCCACTATAAGAACTTCTCCCTATTGTGATAAAGCTTAAATATCTTTTCTAGTGTTGCAAAAGGGTTGTTATAGTTTAACTCTGTTTTTTTAATTTATTTTACCAGTCTAATCCATTTTTGATAGATTTTTGACACTTGTGGAGAAAAATAACATGTTGCAATTTTGAAGTGCTTGTCATTCTCCAAAATTTTAAACCAAATGTACTATTTATTTGGATCTATTTTTTTCAATTGAATGATTCTTCCTTGTGCTTCTTTTATCAAGACCATTATGCCATTGCATCCCATGCAACTACCAACTACATTGTTCCAAATTGTAAATTTCATGTAACCTTCAAAAGTAGGTGTGCTCATGAGTTTCCATGAAACATATTGTCTCTATCATTAGTGATAGGCCCTAACCTAGGCCCCTTGCTCCATAGGTAACCTCTACAATTCTAACACACTAGTTGTAAGTGCTCCTAGGGGGCTTACTTGCTATTTGGCTTGGGGCCAAAGGCTCAAGTAAAACATTTTTTTTTTTCTACTTGTTCTTGCTTTGTTATGTACATTGTTGTTATTGTTAACCTTGCTTCCCCTTTCCTATTCTCCCATTTTGTTGTGTTTTAGGACAAAAAATGGTGATAATGGATTTTCCATTTTGTAGCCACATCCTTTTACCTTCATCCCTTGTTGCTCTTACTTTGGCCAATTCTATTCTTCTTGCAAAGAGGTTAAATCATCTAAGAAGAAACATGAGCCCTTCAAAAGCCTCTTTTTGCTTAGAAGCTAGAATTTGTCTTATATACTCATTAAGGCAACTTTGATCGACCTAATACTCTTTTCACTTAACTTTTTTAACTCTTCTTGCTTGGCATATTTGTCCTCTCCAATGCAACTTGTCTCTTAGAAAATCACTTGTAAAATTGTACGTACTCTTAATGTTGCCATAATCTCTTAACCCTCTTATAATTATATTATTTGCTTTTTCTTGTCTTGCCCTATTCTCTCTTGCTAGTGCTTTGCTATTCTTTTCCATTGTCCCCTCTATCTAGCTGATTGGGCTTTTAATTAATTGAAACCATGATTTGACATCTTTAGTTGATTTCCCTATTAATTCCTTTTTCATCTATCCAGTGAGTACTTTCTTGTTGCAAGGATTGTATTCACCTTCAATATTTTTGGGTCTACCAAGTCTAAGTTTGCTTATGTTAATTGTTGCATTGATTGTCATGCTTGTTTCATGGATTGTCATTCATGCTTCTTTGCTTCTATAGCCATTTATAGTGTTGCCACCTATTCTTTTAGCATTCTATTTCTTTTACTAAAGCATGGTTTGCCACCATGTTCCCATGAAGCTTGTATTCACTTTCTTGTCCCCTCACTTCCATACATTCTATCCTATTTTTGACATTTGACGATTCTTGCACATAGAGATGTGTTGACCAAGTGAGAGGAGTTGAAATGGGACTAGAAAAATCTTCTTCTTCCCCAAGGTCCCTACCATCTCGCCCTTCCACTTTTTGTGTCATATTTTTCATTGGCTAAATTTTTCAGCTTTGTATGCAAAACAATTTTTTCTTTTGCACATGTTTTTTTTTTAATTGTTCCAATTTCACTTTAGATTATTTTAAAACGATATTATTTCATATTTATCCACACCCATTTTCCACGTTTACCTGATAAATTAATTTTCACTTGCCTTAGATGATTTCCCTTCACAAATCCAATAGTTCCATTTTTATTTTCAGATGTGATTGCATGCTGTCTATTACAGATGCCATATCAGAAGATGATGCAGAAGAAAAAAACAAAAAGAAAAACATATAAGAAAGAATATTAGATACCTACTATTAAGCTTTTTCAATTTCTAGAAACCCACGTCCCAAACTTCTTTGTTTTGCACCACCTCCTCGAGCTTACCTCCCGCTTGCTGAAGGCCGCAACCATAGAAATGGTCACCCTTGTGTAAACTCCAGGCTGCAGACAAAAGCCTCGAAAAAACCCCTTAAACTGCTTTGTTTTGCAACGACCGCACACCCTGCTCTGTGACTAGTTGTGCGTGTTTGAGAACGTGAGGGAGGGACATATGCTGAGCATTACGTATAAAATCGCCGCTTTCAAACATTTGCTGGGGTGAAGGCGGTTGCACCCCTTTTATGACCTCTCTAGTGTGGCTGGCGGACTCATTACTTCAATATGTTTCAACAGTTGTTATATTATTTGTTAATTTAATGTTTAATATTTTTAATAATATTGGACCAATATTTTTGACATTAGAGTTGTTAGCGTTGATGATGACTACCTATAATGGACTGAAATGAATTTATTAGATGTAAAAAACAACAAATCATGTAATGTCATATCAGCCCACCAATAAAGAATGACTTGGTGTACAACTTTTGGTCTCATTTTTTTTGGATCTTTTTTGACACCTCCACAAAAACCACTGTGGGATGGCATCATATTTGGTGACGTGACTCTGAAACCTTAGTTATAAGCAGGGGACTTGCCAAGTAAGCTGTTGTAAAAAATTAAATGTGATTTGAAATTTTCACATAAGATTTTGAGAAGCACAAAGTTAGGGTTGATCCTCTCCTCTATATGCCTTTCTAGTGGCATCTAATGGTACACTGTTTTCCGAAGGCTTTTTAAAAGTTATTCTGTTTGTTTTCACCGAAAATACCTTTTTTACTATACAAGCAAGCGGAAACAATTAGCGGACATTATTCAACCACAGTGATGGTGAAATAATCTTTGAAAAAAGCGTACATATAAATAGTTGAAGATTTATTCTTTTACAGTACTCTGACACAGTTATTACTAAAAGCATTAAATATCTTCACAGATTTTTGAAAATATCAATTCTGATTTTGTTCTTTTCAGTTATTTCAGATTTCATTCTAGTGATAGGTTAAAGTGTCCTGTCCTGTTTACAAGAATAGTAACAGATTTAACATGAACACTTTGGGTGGGGCTAAAATTGCTTTACCAAGACCCTACCATTCCAATTCATACGGGTGTTTTGTTTTGTGTAGCATGTATAAGTTGGATGTAACATTGTCAAGCAATGGTAATGGCTTCTTCAACTCATCAAATATTCTCTCATCAAACGTCCTCCTATTCAAAATATGAGTACCAACCACTTTCATTAGCTTCTTTTCCACGTTTAGATAGTTAATATCTATTACACAGGAAAACACGATGCATGGATGGGATTTGTAGTAGATTATAATACTCTCACAAGAATGCATACCGGTTGTGTAGCACTGTTGACATTGGGTTTTGTCTCTATTGTGCTTTTTCCTGTGTGGGAGTGTCTCTGCCTGGCACAAAATGGAGCTAGACCTGCAACTGTGAATGTGGGTGCTCTTGTGGCCTACCATACCACCATTGGAAGAGTGGCTAAGAAGGCAATTGAATTGGCAGTGGAAGATGTTAATAATGATAAGACTGTGCTCAATGGCACAAAACTTGTGCTCACCATGATGGACACCAATTGCACTGCCTTCATAGGCACTTCTGCAGGTATGCTGAGCCCAAAATTTTGGTTTTCATACTCGAAGCAATACTGTAAGTTGTTTATAAATTTAGATATTTCTGTGAAATTATATATGGTATCGTTGTAGTTTAATCTAACTGAAAATTGATATTTTTGGGTTTTAATTTGTTCGGCATGACCGAGCATTTTGTTGGACTTGTTTTTTGCAAAGGAATTTTTGTAAGTCTAGTTCACATTTCAAATAGCATTTACATTGTCTCAAAATTTAGGTATGTTTATGAAACTATGTTATGGGATGATGAGGGTTATGATCAATTGTCATGACTGATCACATTATTGGTATTTTATTTTCACTAAATGCTATTTTTCTTAAGATTAGCACTGCAACTCTCTGGTTTCATTGGAAGCTTCTTGAAACTATGTTAGCGGAAACGGAAGAATCTTGGGCAGATGACTAGCAAAATTAGAAAAAGAACTTTAGAGTAAGAGTGGAACTATATTAATGCCATTTAGTTACCAACATAGATCAATGGGACTCTGAGAATACATACAAGCAGGATAGACACTTCTTAGGGACAATGTACTCTCAACATAAATGCTAGCTCTAGACCAATAGGGGACCTAGAGGGAGCAGCACAAGTCATCTGTTGTCCAGTAACCATTCAGCATCTGTCATTATTAATTCTGTCTTTTGACTGTCACCCTGAGACCTCCATTTAGATGAGATTTTATTCACTTGGCATTCTGTTGTAATGTTTCACAGGTTTTCTGCTCTATGTTCTGTATTTTATGTTTTGACTGAAGAACGTCATCTGTGAAACTAAAAATATGTGATACCAAGGTTGTTGTTATGTGTGAAAATTGATCGTTGATTATTAACTCTCAATTGTGAACTTGAAAAGGCTATAAACTTAATAATTCTTGCATATAAAACTGTGGAAGATTTTTTTCACATAAAACCTTCAAAACCCCATTTTTGTGATTCATACTTTTGTCAAACAATTAGTTAGGAAACTACAAATCACCAAAATTACTTGCTGTTCTAGTTTGAACCATCTAAAAGTCCTTGGAAACTAGTTAGAATGCGCATACAACTGGAAAATTAAACTCATCATCACACAAAAGAACATACTGAAGCTTTTATATCCCGGAAAACCTCCAATAATGGAATAAAAAGATGTAGATGCCACTAGAATGCCTACCTTGTCTATATTGATTACAAAAACAAGTACAAAGATTGATTACAACTTCAGTACTCCTCTATGCCCCCTGTCAAGTCTTCTTCATATACTGGAACTAAGTTTTCCCGCCTTGTTGAATGTGTACATAAATTTCCAATTTCCCGTACCTGTCTGTAGGCTTTCTAATGCTCTTTTATGCTTTAGGAAAATCCTCCTGTGCACTAAAAGCTTCCATTATAAGAGCTAGCAGAGAGACTTTCTCATATAAAATGTATACTTAATTCATGATATTTCCTAAATGGACTGCCATTTGAAGGCTTTATCGATTCAGGACATAGGGCTCTCAGAAAATCTGAAATGTTAGGTTGTTTAGAGTATTTTAGACGACAGTTTCATGAAATCATTGACTCTATTCCTCATGTTAATTCCCAGTTTGAGAAAAGAATTGAGAGAAATGTTCATCAAAAGTCATGTAGAAAATAACTTAATGCTATTAGTGTAATGCCCATAAAAACTTTACCCGAAGAATTATGGGCTAGTAATATTTTTAGAACTCAATATCAATTTTTAACTGGTAGTCTTTTCCTTCTTTTTAATTTCTTCAAGCATATATTTTAATTATAAAGTTGACCCTACAGAATTCTGTTTATGACACAGAAACTTTAGTTTTTGCACTAAGGTAATAGATTATAGAGACTCAGGTTCAGCTCATTTCATGCCACATAGGAAGTTTGGGTTACCGAATCTGAAGTAAGAACACTGGTTTAATAAGTTGCATAAACAGAGTCCCGATACAAGTTTCCTTTTACCAAGGAGTGGTTTTCATTTGATAGCCGAGACAAGGACAATGATCATCAATGCATAATCCTTATTGCTTGAGGCTACATTCCCTCTAAGCCAACAACTTAGAGTTCTTGAGATTCATATCTAACAAGATTTGAACACATGTAAGGAGGTTTGAGGTTCCTCGAGGTTGTTGGGACTCAATCTGACAGTGTCGATTTTGCTTAAGTCCCAGCCCTTTTGTGCATTTAGGCCTCATTTTGCTCATCACATATAACCAATTTGAGGAATCTTTGTATGGGTTTTGGATTTGTCAAATTTTCTCAATTGTTGTTCTCCATCATTCCCCCACATGCCTGCCATGTGTTAAAAGTTGTATAGGTTTGAAAGTTCTAACTTCTAAGTGTGGGGTGTTTTCTGGTCATTTTTCTAAGTGTAGGTATCTTGTCGAAGTTTTGCTCCTTGGTATATCTTTCCTCACAAATCTTCGTTTTCCTTTGTCCTTATTGGGATATTGGACTTTCCCATCTTGGCATACTTTTCCCTCGAACCCCTCTCTTTCCCTTGCCTTTGCCAAAGTTTCGGACTGTCTTACAGTTTACTAGCATACTTTTCCTTAGACAACCGCGCCCGATTAACACTAAGATTTATCTTTCGAGGAGCAAGATCACGCATGCAAGATAATATGCATGCATGCAAAAGACATCGCGAGAACCAAAGCAATGTTACGTAAACCTCTCATTAAAAAGAAATGCATTAAGAGAATCCATTATTACAAAATGATCAATCCTTATGAAGGAGATCAAGAAACCCTAAAAGGGAAACCCTAAATGAAACCTAGTGTGCACACTTAATAATTAATAATTAATTATTAATGTGCCTAAGTTTAGCTTAAGTAATAAAGAGGAATAAGTGACTTAATTAATTAATCAATGTGATATAATTAATTAAGCATAATAACTTATTACTCTAACACCCCCCCTTAAGATGAACTTAGGAAGAAGCTAAAACACTAGAATAGGATGCATGAAAGCAAAGATGGGTCCCGGCAACGAGGCCTGATCAGGTACCCATTTACAATGCAAGAATGAAGTGCATGAAAAGGAACCAAGAACATCTGAAAGTGCACAAGAAAGCACCTGCAACTGAAAAAGTGGTGTGCAAAATAAAACACACATACATGAGACTAGAATCATCTGGATTCACTGTTGTCGTGGAGGGACACTCACCGGACAAAGGTGTGATGGCAAAACAAAGGCACTACACAACCCCCCATGGCACTTTATAATACAGTGCGAGTACAAAATATGGCACAAAGTGATGTGCAAGAAACCCAATACAACACAAAAAAGGAGTAGAGAAGGAAAAACCCAGTGGGACAAAACCCCCCCTACAATGAGATTACATGCTGGAAAGAAGCACTGGAAGAACTCTGTAGAGTAACACTGGAACTTGATATAGGCAAGCAAGGAAATATTCTTCTGTATACTACTGAAACCGGATGAGAGTCACTGATTGACTCAAGGAATCATGATTAAAGCAACAGAAAACCCGATGCCACAGAACACTCGAAAACTCCAAACTGGAACAACTCTGGAATCTATGATGCAGCAAGTGATTATTAAATGATATATTACTGTAAACGAAGTGCAAAGATGCAAGATGCACTCTCCCAACTGACAAAACATCCAAGTAATCGCCAAACAACCCATCGGGCCAAATCTGGATTAACTGATAAACCTGGGACAGATACAGAAAAAGTGCATGGACAGCAATATAGAGCTCCTTAATACCTTTCCGACGCTTCAAACGAGGCGAAAAACAGAGATCGTGGCAAAAAGTTATGAGCTCGGAAGTCCAAAACAACATCTGACTTCAAAGCGGTAATAA
>VDFB02121497.1:0-24745 GCA_007258455.2 Sequoia sempervirens | reverse complement strand
TAGATTGTTGGCCATTATCTTATATTTTCCAAATTCCACTAGTTCGTTTCCAATTGAATGTGTACTATCTATATGTTTAAAAATTAGCAAATGTTGAAAGCCACCACAATGAACACTCGTGTCATCCAAGCATAAGTTCTTATAAAAAATGACCATCCACTCTTTCACATAAAATTATAGAAATGAAATCCATTGAAGATCTAGGTGGAGCTCTTATGTTACATTCTTGAAATTTTTTTTAGTATGCAAATCTACACTTATATGTCGATAAACATCATAATGATTAGAAAATTCAATATGCACTCTACAACAAGAAGTTTTATGTGTGTGATTTAGTTTGACATAAAAAGGATTTACCATTTCAAAATATCTTTGACTTATTTTAATTTAAGGATACATCTCTTGAAATTTGGTAAAAAAATGTGTTTGAGCCATGTCCAAAAAATGCTTTGGATGTGGATAATGGATTTGAATTCCAATCCCCTTCTTAAAACATCTCTTTGATTCAGAGAGACCCTTGTGTTATTCTTCCAAAATTCTTCTATTAGGGATCTCAAGGCTTCATGGTTTATCTTTTTGTGGTAGTCTACTAGAGAATTCCCATAATTCATTTTTATTTGGATCCTCCACTCTTTGATGCCTTCCCATGGCTCTCATTAGAGATGATCTACTTATTTTTAATTCTTTACTTGTCTTTTTAATGAGGCAAGCTTTTTTGGTTTGATTGTTTACCATTGTTGATGTCATGACATATCGGGTGACATTACTATCGTTCTTGCATGAGGTAGAATCCACTCTCATATGCACCCATTAGATTATTTACAATAAATTTCTCACTTGAATCATTTGATGTTCTTAGCCCAAGAATCTTCATGACGAGCCTAAATTTTAGTTGCCTCATCATTTCAACAAATAGTTGACATCTTCTAGTCTCATTTAAATTCTCAAAAAAGATCTCCATTTCCTCTTAGCATATATTTGACAAGTATGCTTTGGAATCTTATCAACCATTGGTTTCAAAATATCAACATCAATATCAATCAAATACTTAGGATTTCTATGCAAAAATCTAGGAGGTGTTCTCAAAGGTAGAGTTGCCTCAATATTAGGAATGTCAACAACATTGGGGATAGATGTTATACCTTCAACTGGAGATGAAAAAGATGATGTATCTTGAAATTGAGATGTAAAAGATGGTGTACCTTCAACTTGAGATGTGAAAGATGGACTGTCTCCAACTAGAGATGTGAATGCTAATGTACTTTAAACATGACCTGTAATACATGGTGTGACTTCAAATTGACTTGTGGTAGATGAAATACCCCCAACTTCAAGATTTAATTGTCTCATTGAACAAAGGTTTTTCACCCATTGCCTTTGTGATGCTAATTCCATATCTCTCTTATATTGCAATGTTTCATTTTCCTCTTAAATAGGCATGTCTTATTCTATGGTGTTCAATTTCCTTCATGAAGTTGCCTCATTCATTCTCTTTTCTTTGTATTCTCAGCTTCATGCTTATCTAGTATTAGATTCTTTGGTTGTTTCCTAAGCATGATGATGAAATCTACGTGTATGCACCATTAAGCAAGGTTCACCAAATTTAATTAATGTTCACTTGTATTGACATGGACCACTTAAGGTTTGTACATATGAATGACATATTAACTACAAACATGCCAAAACAATCATAAAGACAAGTAAACAAATACAAAAGGAACAAAATTAAATGAGAATGATTGAAATTGAACTATGTGATAAAGTGAAAAGTACAAAATGCTTAAATATAACTAGAATGCACCTTAAAGTTTGAGATTTGATATTAAAATATGTAAACTATGTCATGTTCTTCCATTTTTTGCTTCAAACTTCTATTTTTTTGACTTTTTATGCAACTTCCTTTGAATTCAATGTTGAATTCTATGTAAATCTAACATGATTAGTACAAATTATGAAAATAATGAGTTTATATTCTCAAATTTAAACAAAAAACTCATAATTAACATTTGAATTCTAGAAACATGAAAATATTACCTTAGATAATCAAATTTGATCTAAAAATTCAAATCTTCATCTTCTACATTGTCAAATGGACAACAAAGTGGTGAAAAGGTGATGGAATATACAAAATATGCTTTTTCAAGATGTCAACACCATGAAAAAGTGATTCTTTATTGGATAATGCGTAGAAACAAAAAAAATCAAAGAAAGTAGGCCTGAAACATAGGTCACATGCCTCTTTTTATTATTTTAGTGCAAGCTATTTGGTGCTCACCAAATTTGGTGAGTGCTAAATAATATTTATTGATAATTTTCAACCCTAAAAATTTTGGGAATGAATAGATAGAGATAGAAGAGAAAAAGAGAAAGAGAGAAGGAAAGGGAATGATTGTGTCAAAGAGACACAAACCATCACCCATAAACCCTTTACACTCAATATAAACCCTAAAATCTATATTGATACCGTCAGTTATAAATTGAATACCCTAAACCCTACACCTCAACCCTAGATACCTTATACCATCAACCATCAACCCTAAACCCTAAACCCTTAACCTATACCCTCAATCATACTTCCAATAGCCTCAACCCTATAATTAGTACCCTTTACCCTAAATCATACACCCTAAACCATAAATCCTATACTAATACCATCGATCCTATAACCCTATATGCTAAGCATTCGAGCTTATACCTTATACCTTATACCCTCAACCATAAATCCAATACCCTAAAACCTATAATACTTTAAACCCTACACCCTATGTACCTCATACCTTGTACCATTAATCTTGTACCCTAAACCCTATAATTTACTCTAAAACTTGTATCATCAATTTTTATGCGCTAAACCTCATACCAGTACCCTAAACCCTACACCCTGCACCCTATACACTAAACCCTAAACACTATACCTTGAACCCTATACCCTATAATGTACCCTAAACCTTGTACCATTAATCTTGTGCCCTAAATATTATACCAATATCGTAAACCATAAACCCTATACCCTATGTACCCTAAACCTTATACCATCAATCTTGTACCCTAAACCCTATACCAATACACTAAACCTTATAGCATCAATATTGTACCCTAAACCCTATATTGATACTCTAAACCCTATACCCTATACCCTAAACCATATATCCTATACTCGGATGGCGAGAGAGAGGGGTGAGATAGATAGAGGGGTTAGGGATAGTCATAATGAAGATTGAAGCTTGAGGTAATCTTCTCTAACATGAATGAGGTAGCTGCTAGTGCTCCTCATATGCCACCTATATCATCATAATATCACAATATGAAGGAAGTAACTAATGATAGGTTAAACATTATAGATAATATTTTCATCGATTTTGAGGTATTGCTTCAAGATCATGTTTCTATTTTTGAGGTTATGGGCTCACAAAATAATATACCTAGGTTCTCACAAGGCAAAAAGAACAAACAAAAAATATAAATACTACTATTGAAGCTCCTCTTTTCCCAAGTTTTTTTTGTTGTGCCAGAGGTATCCCCACGACCCAACCCAATGCCCAACCAAACTTACCTTGGTATTAATATTTTTCATGTTGGGGTCTAAGAGGGGTGGGTTGAGGTGAGACTAATCCTTTGGGGATGCACACAACTACCTACTAGCCATATACATCAAATAAGATTGGGCCTCAGAGTTGAACCCAAGACCTAAAAATCATAGCCTTTTCTATAGTGGATGGCTTGAGGAAAAATATTGCACGATACCCTTTAGGCTATAAAGGGTGGGTTAAATGCTATTAACAATGAAATTATTGGTAATTTTTCTTGCTTGACTACATATATCAAAAATAAAGAGTGGGATTTCTGATGATCATGCTATTTGTGCTTGCAAAGGTATCAAAAACCTTCATGTTATAATTTTGAAAATGTAGGCAAAAAAGTGACAGTAGGAGAGAATATAGATGATAAAAAAATAGGGGGAAAAAAAGGTCCTTGCTTCTTCCTAGGGTAAGGGTAAGTAGAAGGAGCATATAAGAAATTAATCATTTTTCAATGAAAGAAAAGTTCAGGATCATAATCAGACAGGAGAAAATGTAAATACTCAAAGAAGTTGATAGGAAATATAAGATAATGGAATTCCACGAAAAATCATTGTGAAATACTTCTATAACATCACTCACAACTAAATTGTTGGGTAATGGCATTGGAGTGGTATTGGCCTCACATGATTATGACACAGGATTTCTCTTAAGGGTTGATTTTATTTTTTCTCAAATGCCTCATATCGGACACTGATAATTATGTAACCATCACATAATTTGAGTCCCAACATCAATGACTACACCCTTAAACCATGCACCTTCATAACCAATTTGAGTACTATAACACTCCACCAAGCTTCCTCTTCAAAACTTCATTTTACTCCCACAACACTTTACCCAATATCCTCAACCCTCAACCCTATACTCTATACACTTAAACCTATACCTTCAACCCTAAAAAACTATCCCTCAACCATCAATCATATACCTTATACCCTATGTACCCTCAATTTTATAATCTAAACCTTATACACTGAAACTTATACCCTAAATTTCCTATACCCTAAACCTTCAACCCTAAATATATACCTTATACCCTCAACCGTAAACTAAATACCCCTAACCCTATACCTAATATCCTCAACCCTAATCCCTATACCATATACACTTAACCCTATACCCTCAACCCTGAACACTATCCATCAACCCTATACCCTCAACCCTACACCCTCAACTCTCAACCCTATACTTTATACCCACAACCATAAACCCTAACCCTAAACCTTATACCTAACACTGTCAACCCTAAATCCTAAACCATGAACATCTCGACCACATCATGAACAAGGTGGATGTTGTGAAGGGTGTTACCAAGCATGCAAAGCTTAACAAGAAAGATAAAAGTTCACTAGGATTTTTGCTTGTTGAAGAAAGCAACTAGGGGACTTTGAGGAAGGAATGTGTTAATGAAAATTTAGACTTAAATAGGCAACTTGATAATCAAATTCAGTTGCAAGAAGGTTTATCTACATAAAAAATAAATAAAGGAAGGTTTCACATGTAAGAGAGAATGTCTCGAGAATGGAAAAACTAGAAATTAATACAATCTTATAGATAGAGTAAAGTCTGAAGGTCAAAAGAATCTACCTCCCATTTAAGATATCAACAACCATTGTGCTTCTAAAAAGATAAATTATTGCTCACCTGAATGCTACCAATATGCCCTCTTTTGATAGTGATCAATATCTTGAAAGGTGTGAATCTCATTTGCCTTCCAAATATTATGAAAAGTTAAGTCCAAGTTTATTTAAGATTCAATCAAGGCCATCTATTTTGCACACTAAATAGACAATTTTGGCCCCATGTGATCACCATAGAACATTATCTCATAACATCATAGATAATTATGACTATTCCTCACATCATTTAGAATGAAAATTCTATGATCCACATAGTTGGAATGTGAATGCATCTTTAGAGAGAGAGAGGAGTAATAAGAGATGGAGGGAGAGGTAGAAGTGGAGGGAGCAAGAGACCTAGGGAAAGAGGAGATAGAGGGGAAGGGAGGTGAGATACCTATAGGGGGGGAAAGAGGTGAGATGGGGGTTTAAGGAGGGAGGGGGAGATAGGGAGGGGGAGAGGAAGAAAGAGATAAGATGTCCTCAAGAGGGGAGGGAGGGAGAAGAGGAGAAACAAAAGAAAAGAGAGAGAGAGAGGAGTAACAAGGGATAGAGGGAGAGGTAGACATGAAGGGAATGAGAGACCTAGGGAAGGAGGAGATAGAGAGGTGATGACCTAGAGAGAGGAGGGAGAGAGAAGAGGATAGATAGAAGAACAAAGAGAAAGAGAGGGATAAGGAGGGATAGAGATGTAGACTAGGAGTGGCTAAGAGACCTAGAGAGGGGAGAGGTAGAGAGGTGAAGGGGAGAGAGAAGAAAATAAGAGAGAGAAGTTCACACAAAGGGAAATATGAGTAAGGAGGGAGAGAGAGAGGTGGATATGGAGGGAAAAACTAGAGAGGGGAGAGATATAGAGGTGAGAGACCTACAACCGAAGGAGAGAGGGGTGAGAGACATAGGGAAAGAAAAAAGGTGAGAGAGATAGAGGGGGGAGAGAGATGGGTAATGATAAAAGGAGGGAGAGGTAGAGAGGTAAAGAGGGAAGGAGGGAGAGACCTAGAGATGGGGAGAGAGGGTGTGAGGGAGAAGTAGTGATTGAGATAATGTAGAGAGATGGGAGAGAAATAATAATATAGGGAGAGAGAAGAAGAGAAAGGTAGGGAGGAAAGGATAGAGATGGGGGTAAGGATTGAGAATGCAAGGTATAGAGGGAGAGAGGGTGGGAGAGACCTAGAGAGGGGAGAGAAAGGTGAGAGAGAAGAGAGGGAGAGAAAAAGGGAAGTATCGGTAGAGAGGGAAGGAGGAAAAGAGGGAGTGATAGGTAAAAAATAAACTATCCATCATCAATCGTAAACCCTAAATTCTAAGCCTTAATCAAAGTGGGAGAGAGAGAGAAAGAGAAAGAGAATTTGTCTCTAGAATTCTAAAAATGTATTTTCATTTGGCTAATGCCAAATTTGGCTATCACCAAATGGTTTGCATTGGGAAATACCAACCCTTTGGGTTGGATTTTCCTTGGGAATCCAACCCAAAGGGTTGGAAGACCATTTCATGCCAAATATGTGTTTTTCTGAAAAGGTAAAAAAACACACATTTTTGGCCGTTCTCTCCATTAGGTTTGCATGTGTTTCAATGCAAATTTATAAAAATACCATAATGATGTTAAGTTCTCTCTTAGCTATCTAATCATATTTTTTTTTTACGTTTTTCTTATGTTGAGGTTTCATCTTTATTTATTTTTTTAGTGTGTCTATTTTTTTTCAAAAACTAACATGTGGTATTTTGGGTATAGTTTTTTACTCATTTATTGAATTTTGAAACAAATTACATTTTTAGAAAATAGACTCCATTCTAAACATACTTGAAAAAAAAATTGATTTTCAATTATTTTTAAATTTTTTTAGGGGGGGCATGCTTAAATTTCTATTTTTTAGGATGTGTCCACTTTGAAAATTAGTAAAAAGTAAATATTCATTAAAAAATTAGCCAAAATTTTTTGGCATAAACTACACGGTGTTGGCTAATTTCTCATTGAAGTGATTTTTGAAATTCTAAAAAAAAAGTTAACATTTTAGGGGAGCACACCAAATGCTATGTTATGTTTTTTAAAAATAGGACCACTTTGTGTGCTCCCCCTTTTGAAACCCTTAATCTTTACCATTTTAGAAAAAAGTAGTTTAGAAAGTAGATTAAGAGCACTACAACTCTTGTTCTTGTTGCATCTTCGAATTTTGAGCATAACTATCTTCAGTTTCTCATTGAATATCAGAATTTTCTGATTTCAAAAAATGATTGGCAACTTAAGACACCCTTTTTGTATCACATATTGGTGCACTTACCCACCACCACAATATGGGTGGTTCAAACTCAGTATCAATAGAGAATCTAGAGGAAATATCGACACCTCGAGTATTTTCTACCTAATTTGAGATTAAACTAGGAAGGTTTTGTGCATAGCTTCAAGAAAATTGTCGAAAGAAAAAAACAACAAAGTGGAGTTGTACTCTCTCATCTTTGGCTTGAAAATATGTATGAAGTTAAAAATATCGAAGGTTGAATTTAGAGGGGACTCCACATTGGTGATAAATTCAATTATAAAAAATGAATTTACAAGGTTGAAGGCTCAAGCCTCTATTAGATATGGCCCTTACCTTACTATCAAAGTTTGATGATTACATTCCAATCATACCTATCACACAGATAATGTTGAGGTATACGGTCTTGCCAACATGGTAGCTGATGTCATTGAATAAATTAATGTGGAAAAATATCATTATGACATGGAAAAATATCTTTTGGGAAGATATTGATAAAGACTTATGATTTAATCATTCCTTGATCATGAGGAAGTTAACAATTTCTTGTTGAGGGAAGGGCTTGTGAGCTCTCAATGCACTCACACTTAATTATAGTTCCTTTGTATCATGTGAGATGGTTGGGGAAGTGGTTTTAATTTAGGGAAGGCATACAATTTCCTCACTTCCTTTTTAGAGACTAAGATTCCATAGTGGTAGAAATATGGGCACTCCCATTCGAATGACAAGCTCTCTTCGATAGATGAATTTCTTGGGGAACATAATAAAGAATAGGCTCAAGTGTGTCTTCAAAACCCATTATGGGTTAATCCAATTTGTAGAAAAATGGGTGATGAGATAAGAGTTCTTAGTGTTCTATACAATTATAGGGTAGATTTTGACATCTCTATTAGGAGTTGAAAATTAGCTATATCCTAGGACCACCTGTAAAAATAGAGAAAACCTTCCACAAGAGAGTATGTAATAAATGAGATTGATTGATATTAAGATATATCAAATATGATGATGAGGTACATTATAAGAGTGTAAAATGACCTTTCTTATATAGATAAGGTGTGATGAAGTATCAAATGCCAAAACATTAAATGATTGGTGTCATTATTAAATGAAATGATCCATCATTAAATGATCTAGGACTCTAATATTTAATAAAATATAAAAAGATAAAATTGTATCTAAACAACTTAAATAGTCCTAGGAAATAAGTGGACATAACATGTAAATATGACCCCACTAATAACTAGTTAGGAAAATTACCTATTTACACCAACACCCCGCCTTAAGTGCAACTTAGGGAGAAGATTATTATGCAAATAATGCAAATATGCAAGGATGGGTCTTGACTACAAGGCTATTTTAGTGGTGGAAGTTTGTTTTGTCGTTGATGTCAATAGGTCTATGTTTTTGATGTTTTTGCATTGATGTCAACCTATGGAGATGCTTTGATTGATTGCATTATGTTGTCATTAGTAGTCTCACTAATGTCAATCTCTGGTGTTGCTTTGATGAGCATATATTTGAATATTTTCAACCTCTTGTGTGGTTGAGATTTTAAGGAGTTGTATATGTTGATTTTGTGTTTATGGTGCTTGGTTTCCAAGTTCTTTTGCAAAAAAAAAGAATAAAAGGGGAAATAGTGTGATAAAGAGTGATCAATGAGGCAAAGTGATGTTCAGTTTTTTGCTCTAAATTTCTTCATGGTTGAAGATATTATTGTGTGGTTTAGATATGTTGATCAAATGTGTTCATAGGTGTTATATCTAGAGTTTTAGGCTCTAGATCATTAGGCAAAAGAAGTTGTGTTCACTAGTGTGTGAACTGTGATGCAGTGCTAGTTGGGAGAAATGGTTTTGCTCCACATTTATTTGCTTGATGGTTTCTAGTTTTGTGGATCTAGAAGTGTGCTTATATTGTTCATATATATCTTCAACCCAAGTTGTTTGAGTTTTGGTGCTCCACAATGTTGGATTCATGAGTTACAATGTGTAGAAGGT
This sequence comes from Sequoia sempervirens, assembly GCA_007258455.2. Lineage (NCBI taxonomy): Eukaryota > Viridiplantae > Streptophyta > Pinopsida > Cupressales > Cupressaceae > Sequoia > Sequoia sempervirens. The sequence goes on along the minus strand of VDFB02121497.1, from coordinate 15,296 downwards.
TAGAAGGGTATACAAAATGAATATATCTTTTAGGTGTATGATGTTGTGAAGTATTTGTTGGATTTTAGGATGTTTATGGAATATTCTAGATTGTGTTTAAGTGTTGTGTGTGGTTTTTGAGTCATCTTTGGATTTGGGGAAGTGTGTACTTAAACATTTAATGGTGTTAACATAGGTTCGACCAACCTTGGGTGTTTACACTAATTTCAGATATGCTTTAGTGTTTGTGGAAGCATGGTGTGGAAATTTTATGTGGATTTAGGTTTGAGTTAAGGTGTGATGTGGTCTACCTTCATTCCTCTCCAATGTGGGAAAGTTTTGGTGTCGACCTAATTTGAATTTGCACATTTGAGGTGCATACCCAATGTTGTAGATTGTTTTCAATGTTGAGGATGGTATATATATGTGTGATGAATTGATGGATAATGGAAGTGTAGAGAGTGTGATGTAAAGTGTTGAGATGTGAAGTACAAAGGTGTAAAATACAATGTGAGATTTAATGCCTAAGACTCTAGAAATAGTGAGAAGAAGGTATCTAAATTCTTTAGAGAGGTTGTGAATGTTCTAGTGAAGTAGTGGTGGGTCTTTTATGTTGTTATGAGATGTATTTCTCATTGTAAAAATATTATATCTTCTTCTTTCTAATCTAGTAGTGATCCATTCTTTCTTTTGGGTAGTGAGCCCTTCGACATTGAGCTGATTGTATTCAGTGTTGCAATTACTTTATATTGTGAGCTAATCCTCACCATGGTTTTTACCTTCTTGGGTTTTCCATGTAATTTTGGTGTTCTCATGTGTATGGATGTGTTTTCATTACTTTTTCTCATGTTTATATTCTACTAATGCATAATATAGGTTTAATGGTTGTTAAAGGTTTAATAGCTAATACAAATTTGAATGTTAATGAGGGTTTTGATGTTTTAACGTACAAATGATTCACCCTCTCTTAGTTGTCTTGTGCATTCAACAATTGGTATTAGAGCTCAATTACTTAGAATAAGGTTAACCAATTGAGGTATATTCGATGTCACACAAGAAATAGGATCCTTTTTTTGATGGATGATTATGCATTCTAGAAGATTGAGATGGTAGGTTTCCTTGTTTGTCTAGGGTTTGGAGTTTAGAAGTCAATTAAATATGGATATATAATTCCTACAAATGGATGAATAACTGATGATGAGATGAAGGCTTATGACAACAATGGAAAAGAAATGTATTCTCTCTTGAGTGGTCTTTCTATGTAGGTTATGAGCTATAAATATGCTAAAGAAACCTAGAAGATATTAGAAAGTGTCTATGAAGGAGATGATAAGGTCAATCAAGCAAAGATGCAAAATCTGAAGACTAATTTTGAAACCCCAAGGATGACAAAAGATGAAGATATTACAGGTTACATGCATAGAGTGGAAAAATTTGTCAATTCCATTAGAGGCCTTGGTGGAAAACTTGAAGAAGATGAGGTGGTAAAGAAGGTATTAATAAATATTCCTAAAAGGTTTCTACTATTGAAGAAGCTCAAAATTTAGAGAATTATTCTTGAGATTATTTGTTTGGTGCTTTAACTACTTTTGAATTAAGAGAGTTTGGTCCAAGTGGTTGAAGAAAAGAGACTACTTTAAAGTTGGAAAAGCAAAGAAGAATGGGGAATCTAATCCAAATGATTGATAAGCTAGAAGCAAACTTTGTGAGGAGATTGAAAAAGGGCACTGGAAAATACAAAGGCAAGTTAGCTTTAAAATGTTTTAATTGTGGAAAGATAGGTCATTATGCTTCAAGATGTGTAGTCAAAGCTTCAAATGACATATTTAAGGAGAATAAAGGTAAATCAATCAAGAGAAGTTATTATGTTAAAGAAGATGACAACATATCTGATGATGAATCTGATTACCGAGATGATGAATGTTTGTTCATGGCTCTAAATATTGGATCTAATTATGCTAACTCTGAGAGATGCATGAAGGAAAGTAATCTAGAAATAGGTCATAATATTGAAGGAGCAATGATGACTACTTTTCATGCTAGAGAAGAGAAGAATAACTGGATCATTGATAGTGGATGCTCAAATCACATGACATGTGATAAGAGTAAGTTTGTTAAACTTGAGAAGTTTGAAGGTGGTCTTGTTAATTTTGGTGATGATACATCTACTAAGATATGTGGAAAGGGTTCAATTAGTTTTGATGAAAAGCATAATATAGATGATGTTTTATGTTAAGGTTCTCCGACACAATCTTCTAAGTGTAGGAAAAATGTGTAGCAAAGGACATAATATTGTATTTAATGATGGTGGTTGTGAGATCAGAAAAGGCTCTGAAACTTTGGTTACTGCAAGAATAAAGACTGATGTAAATGTTTATCAATTTAAGGGTGCTAATGGTATGTGCTTTATGACTTGAATAAATGAAATTTGGCTATGAAATAGAAGAATGTGTCACATTAATTTTTATAGCCTAGTGACGATTAGCTCTACTCAAGCTATGAAAGATCTACCAAAGATTACAAATCCTATAAATTCAATTTGTAAGGAATTCCAAGTTGGGAAGTGTTGATGTGAAAATATCAGTATTGGTCGAATTGCGCTTGATCCATGAAGAATCGAGGTATAACGAAGCCACTAATACTTGAATCTCAACAAGATAATTCAAATGAAATTGAAACTAAATTTTTTATCAAAACCTAACATACTAAATTATGAAAGATTTCAAAACATCTACTCTAATCCATCTAAAACTTATCTCATTGTGGAATTGGTGTTGTGTTGATGTGGAATGATGACCCTTTCCCAATCCCATGATCAATGAGCTTGTTTCAGTTGAATCTATGGAAGAGAATTGATGAAACCATTGTGATTGATGTATGAAAATTTAGTTTATGCTAAAAATGAACATGATTCAAGCTAAGTTACCATAATTTTATGCTAAATGATGAAGATATAAAAAATACTAAGCTAATTCTAAGCTAATCTAAGCTAATCCAAGCTAAAATTATGCTAAAAGATGAAAAACCCTAATTTATAAACAAGCTAAGATGGATGCTCTATGCTCTTATGCAATGAAAATGAACTAAAATAAGCTAACAAGTGAGTAAAAGTGAGTATGGATGAAAGTAAATTCAACAACATAAGTTTGCAATTGAAAGATGGATCCATTTGTCTCAAAATAGTGATCTACTTATAGTAGAGTCAATGAGGAATGAATGGTTGAGATCAAAAAGCTTAATCAACAATTCAAGATGAATGGGATGAGAGGCATGTATCATGGATTCTCATTAATGTATGAGAATGCAATATGAAATTTAATCAAGGTCCCACACTTGCCTCAAACAAACACACTTTTGAATTGCTCACACAGGTCAAAGGTAACTTGCTCAAAAGGTTAAAGGTTAAATTACATTTGAAGCTAAGCGAGTTAATTGGAGGAGAGGATATTCCTTAGAATATTACTTTAGGATGAGGAAAAAGATAATTTACAAATTAAAACAAAGTTTTAATTTTGCAAAAAAGGGGATAAGGAATATTCCATGGGAATATTCCCTTTTCTTAGAGGAAAATTAGTTTAATTGCTAATTAAACAAGATTTAATTTATGAAATTAGGGGATTTGGAGGAATTAAAGAGATATTTATTAAATTAGATGATTTAATAATTGGGGAGAGATGAAATGATATTTAATTAAATAAATTAGGTTATTTAATTAAATAAGATGACTTAGGGAATTAAATTAAATATTTTGATTTATTTAATTTAATGAGATGAAGTGTTAGTACGAAAAGATATAAATTAACCTAATTAAATTAATTAGGATAAAAGATGAAAATGATGCAATTAATTAATTAGCTAGGATAATTAAATTAATTAAGTGAAAAGTAGATGGATTAAAGAGGAAATGATGTTAGTAAATTTGATTTAAATGTATGATATTGATTAAGACATTTTTTAGTGTCTACAGGAAGAAAACAAGACAAAGGTTCAATTTCAAAGAATATTCCACTGTAGGACCTTTGGAGTTGGTGCATATAGACCTTTGTGGTCCTACAAGGACAAGAAGTTTTCAAGGTGATCACTATTTTATGTTATTGATTGACGATTACTTTAAAATGACTTAGGTAACTTTTCTCAAAGAAAAATCAAAATCTCTAGATAATTTAAAGGAATTTAAAGCCATAGTTGAGAATGAAATGGATATAAAAATCAATTTTTTAAGATATAATAGAGGTGGATAGTTCACCTCCAATGAGTTTAACAATTTTTGTGAAGATCATGGAATAAAGAGGCATTTTTCAGCTCCTAAGACTCCTCAACAGAATGGAGTGGTGAAAAGAAAGAATAGAATAGTTTAGGAAGAAACAAGGACAATGATGAAGGAAGAGAATCTACTTGATGTCTACTAGAGAGAAGCAATTCATAATGCAGTGTATATAATTAACATGGCACAAGCAAGGAAAAATAGTTCAAAGACTCCCTATGAGTTGTGGTATGGAAGAACTCCTATCAAATATTTCAGAGTGTTTGGTAGAAAATTCTACATTAGAAGAGATGAAGAAAACTTAGGAAAGTTTGATGCAATATATGATGAAGGAATATTCCTTGGATACTCTACAAAGAGCAAGGATTACCTATGTTACAACAAGAGGCTGAAAAGGATTATTGAAAGTGCAAGTGTGAAAGTGGAGGAAGACTTACATAAAAACACAATGTTGATAGAAGGATATGAATAAGGCGAGTCCTCTTGTAGATAAGAAGATAAAAATGATGGTAAGGAAAAATAAATGTAGGTTGTAGAGGAAGAAATACCATAAAGGATCCCTAAGACCCCTAAGTATGTGTGGAAGAATCATTCTAAAGGCCAGATCATTGGTGACAAAAGAAGAGGTGTATTGACAAGAAGAAAGGTTGCTATGATAGAAGAACATGTGACTTTATGTTTACTTTCCAAAGTTGAACCTAAAATAATGATTGAGGCATGAAAAGATGGATTTTGGATCAAGGCTATGAAAGAAGAACTATTGCAAATTGAGAAGAAATGGACTTGGGAACTTGTACCAAGACCAACAAATAAGAATGTGATCATAACTAAATGGGTGTTTCAGAACAAGTTGAATGAGAATGGAGAATAAGTTAGGAAAAAGGCAAGGGTTGTGTGTAAAGGCTACTCACAAATAGAATGAATAGAATTTGAAGAGACATTTTCTTCAATGGAAAGGATGGAGGCTATTAGGATGTTTTTGGCTTTTGCAACACATAAGGATTTTAAAGTTTATCAAATGTATGTGAAGTTTGCATTATTGAATAGTGAGTTGGAAGAAGACGTATACATTGAACAATTGGAAGGATTCCAGTTATTAGATAATCCTAATATGGTTTGTAGATTGAAGAAGGAATTATATGGACTCGATCAAGCTCCTAGAGCTTGGTATGCAAGATTTGATAGATACTTGTTCATCAAGAATTCAATAAAGGTATCGTAGCTATCAATATTTATTTTAAAGTTGAGAAAGATCAAATATTGATTGTGGTTGTGTATGTTGATGATATAATCTTTGGAGGAAATGAAAGTATGTGTAAGAGATTTGCAGAAGGGATGTATAAAGAGTTTGAGATTGTTTATGTTTGGGAAGATGAATTTCTTCCTTAGGCTTCAAATCAATCAGATAGAGAAAGGAATATTCATATCACAGTCAAAGTATGGTAAGGAAATGTTGAAGAAGTTTGGAATGGAAGACTCTAAACCAATATGTACTCCCATGGTTACTGGTTGCAAGCTGAGTAAGAATGAAGAATCACCTAAGGCTGATTAGAGCAAGTACAAATCAATGATTGGTGGACTACTATACCTAACAACTACTAAAATGAATACCATGCATGTAATTTTTCTTATGGCTAGATTTCAAGAAAATCCCAGAGGGTCACACATGGTAGTAGTAAAATGAATATTTAGATACTTGAAGGTCACTTCAAAACATGGTTTATTGTATCCAAAGCATATTGATTTCTCTCTCAGTGCTTATATAAATGCAAATTAGGTATGTTGTGTGGATGATCGAAGAAGTACAAGTGGTGGTGCTTTCTTTCTTGGAAGAAGGTTGGTGTCTTGGCTAAGAAATAAGTAGGATTCAATGTCTTTATCTACTATAGAGGCATAGTACATTGCTACAAATTCATGCTACACACAAGTGTTGTGGATGAAGAAAAATTGAAGTATGTTAGAGTGTCATATGATGAACCAATTCCTATCTTATGTGATAACACAAGTGCTATCAATATTTCAATGAATTTGGTAATGCATTCAAGGACAAAGCATATTTCAATCTAGTATTATATTTTAAGAGAGAAGGTTGTAGAGAATGAGATGAAGCTGGAGTATGTGCCTACTAAGGATTAGGTTGCTGATATATTCACAAAGGCTCTTCCGAAGGATAAATTTGAGCATCTCCAAGAGAAATTAGGGGTTATTTACCCTCCTTTCAATTAGATGCATAAGGTTATGCATCAGTCTAGGGGATCTCAAGACCCATTCCTTGTTCTAGACTGATGTTGGAGGCTACTTCTTTAGGGAAGTGGTAGTGGAATTGTTGGTTGTTGTAGTAAGGGGGATTAAGAGTTGTCATTGTGTGTTGGTGTTGTCAAAGGAAGTGGAAGAAGAGGTTAAAGAGTAGTTGTTTTCCTTTATAGGTGTTTCCCTTAGGGAAGAGAAAGTATATGAGATTGATGTCAAAAGGGAAGCAAAGTAAAGAAGACATGTGTTTCCCTTTTCCGTTGATGTCAAATGGGGAGAGATTTAACTTAAAAATGTTATGAATTAAGGGGGAGAAAGAGAAAGTGTTGGAAGGGATAGATGCCCGTGTAAGGTGGAGTAGTGTGCACTAATGTGCAGTGTATGTGTTGTTCATCAAAGTTGTTTTTGTTGTTGATGGTTAAAATCATATCATATGTTGCCATCAATGACAAAGTGGGAGATTGTTTGAAGTTTGTGTTGTCACTAATGTCAACGGGTCTATGTTGTTGATGTTGTTACATTGATTTCAACCTATTGAGATTCTTTGATTGGTTGCATTATGTTGTCATTAGTAGTATCACTAATGTCAAACTCTAGTGTTGCTTTGATGAGCATATGTTTGTGGATGTTCAAAATCTTTTGTGGTTGAGATGTTGAGAAGGTGTTGTAGATGTTGAGTTTGTATTTATGGTGCTTAGTTTCCAAGTGCTTTTGAGAAAATTTGAATAAAAGGGGAAACAATGTGGTAAAGAGTGATCAATGTGGCAAAGTGGTGTTTAGTGTTTAGCTCCACATTTATTTATGGTTGAAGATATTCTTGTGTGGTTCATATATGTTGCTTAGAGGTGCTTAGAGGTGCTTAGAGGTGCTTAGAGGTGTTATATCTAGAGTTTCAAGTTATGGATCATTCGACATACGAAGTTGTGTTCACTATTGTGTGAAATGTGATGCAATGTTGTCTGGGAGAAATGGTTTTTCTTTGCATTTATTTGCATTGTAGTTTTTGGTTGAAGTGTTATTATATTGTTCATATCTATATTTATTCTAATTTTTTTGAGTTTTGGTGCTCCAAAAGGTTGGATTCATGAGTTACAATGTGTAGAAGGTTAACTAGGTATACAAAATGAATATATATTTTAGGTGCATGATGTTATGAAGGATTTGATATAATATTCTAGATTGTGTTTAAGTGTTGTGTTTGGTCCATGAATTGTATTTGGATTTGAGGAAGTGTGTACTTAAATATTTAATGGTGCTAACATATGTTCAACCAACCTTGGGTATTTGTACCCTAATTGTAGATATGCTTTAGTGTTTGTGGAAGCATGGCATTGAATGTATATATGGATTTAGGTTTGATTTAAGGTGTGATGTGGTTTTCCTTCATTTCTCTCCACTACAGGAATGTTTTGGTGCTGACCTAATTTGAATTTGCACATTTGAGGTGCATAGCTAACCTTGTAGATTGTTTTCAAGGTTGAGGATGGTATGTATGTGTGATGAATTGATGGAGAATGCAAGTGAAGAGTGTGTGATGTGAAGTGTTGAGATGTGAAGTACAAAGGTGTGAAATTCACTGAGCTTTAATGCTTAAGACTACTAGAAGTAGTGAGCAGAAGGTGTCTACATTCTTTAGAGAGGTTGTAAATGTTCTGGTGAAGTAGTGGTGGATCTTTTCTATTGCTCTAAGATGGATTTCTCATTGTAACAATATTCTATCTTCTTCTTTCTAAATTGGTAGCGAGCCATTGACAATGAGCCCTTCTTTCTTTTGGGCAGTGAGCCTATTGTATTCAGTGTTGAAATTACTTTATATTGTGTAATCCTCACTGTGGTTTTTCCCTTTTTGATTTTTCCACATAAATATGGTGTTCTCATTGTAGTCACCCAAAATAATATTTAATTAAATAAATACTTGTTATTTATTTAATTTAACCCAATTCCCTTATTCTAATAATTAAATAAATAAATAAATATTCATTATTTATTTAATTGATTTCCTCATTACCTTTATCCACCACCACCTTTAATTAAATAAATCTACATTTATTTAAGTAAAGCTAACTTTTTTCCCACTTTCCTCTAAAATCCCCTAATCCCACTTAAGTTAATTACTCCTTGATTAATTAAAATTATCTCCTTCCTAACCTCCATTACCATTTCCTTATTATTTAATTCCATCCTAACCCATTCTCCAACATTTAACTCCACCCAAGTTAAATAAACCCTTGGTTTATTTACTAAACCTACCCCATTAAATTAATTAAGCTTTGATTAATTAGTTTAACCCCCATTACTAATCTCCATTATCACTATCCTCTAATCTTAAATTCCTACACATCCCCCCAAACATGTCACAAAGTGACAAGTGTTATAGACCATCTTCTAGCCTCTTCTCACACATGTGTGAGATCTCACCTACCCCCACTAACCTCTTACACAATCCACCCTATCTCTCACACAAATTTATTGCCTCTCTTCCCAATGTGTGCTCACACATGTGTGAGCACACCTCACCTCTTAGCCTCTTTCTATCTTGTGACACTTGTGACACTTGTCACAATCGTAATAATCCACTCCATCTAGATCCAAACCTAACCTTTTCAATCAATCTTAGCCCTTCATTAACCATTCAATATTGACCCTTGATTTAGCCTCTCTCATTTGTATAAATGAAAGGTTTCTTATTCCATTTTCAACACATATCACATGCTAATGTTATGCTGCAAAAATATCCATTTATCTCATTGTCATTGAAATAAGAGCAACCACATCCAAAGATCCAACACATCCTTATGCTACTCTTACTTTTTGAGGTTTGCATTGCAATTTATTAGATTTAGCTTTATGTTTTATGTCTATTTATTATATATCATTTGCATTGCATTCAATCATTTGTATGGATGTGTTTGCATTACTCTTTCTCATGTTTATATTCTATTAATGCATAATAAGGGTATAATGGTTGTTAAGGGTTTAAGATCTAATGCAAATTTGAATGTTAATGGTGGTTTTGATGTTTTAACGTACAAATGATTCACCTCCCTCTCAATTGTCTTGTGCATTCAAAATTTAGGTACCCATGTACAAAGTCAAATGCACTCTCTCAATAATGAAAAAAAAAAGCACATGGGAAAAAACCCCCTCCAAAAGAGAGAAAATATACAATCAAGGATGATGTATGAAGGACTCAATGATATCCCCAAGGAATGCATCCATCATGAATAAATAATCGATAACCCCCATAAGAGGGAAAGAGAGACTGTGTAGCCCCCCAAAATGTATAATCTCCTCCAAAAATGGTGAGTGTCTGAAGATAAAACACAATTGAATGTTGAAAAACAAATTGTCTCCCTTTTAGAAGAAAAAAACCAAGTAAAAATGAAGGAATGCCTCCCATTCTAGATAAGAATTAAAATAAAGAAGTGTAGAGTCTAAGCTAATGTTTTGTAAACTTGGTGAAATCCACTCAATTTAGAGGGTCAACTAACTGAACAATCCACTTGACATTGCTTAAGACTGCATTAAATCATCAACCAAGGTGTGTAAGCTTATGATGGTGAAGCATTATATATTCCTTCATGGACTCAAACTACCTAAAATATCCTACTAAAGTCATTCTAATTTCTGGAAATACACAAAATTGTAAAACAGTAAAAATATAAATTGAAACTAGTTGCTAAGGTTACCTATAGTAAAGGCCGTGACTCAACTTTTGCTAATGAAATGAAACTGTATTAACTAAAAACTTAATAAAAAATACTAACTCAACTGAACTATCCTCTATAGTATTATCAATGATTGTTACATGCATGTTCCTAAGCATTCATTCATAATAAATAAGAAATAAAATCCCATTTAACTTGCATATGATTTATGAATAATAACAAACTAATGACAACTATCAACATAAATAAATAATTGAAAAAGGTGAAGTGAAGAATAATACCTTGAGTGGCCTACTCAAGTAATTGTTCCCACTTTAATTGAACTCAATCTAACTACTAGATTTCATGCATTCCATGAATTTATCTCCATTTATTGCTTAAAATGAAAGATTATAAAATATTCTTGCACAAATCATACTCAATCATTATGACAATTCATGTTTCAAACTGAAAGTAATAGATAACATAAAAATGTGAAAAAGCAACTAACTAACCTATGGACTCAACCAACAGTTATATACAAATTGAGGGAATCATTATTGAAAACAACTGCTTAAATGAAATCATTAATTCCACTTCCAGATATTTAGAGCATAGACTTAAGACTTGGAATTATTCAATCTATAACTTTAAAAGAAGGAGAATCCTATTGAAACTAGACTTCTGTAAAAAAAAAAATGTATGCAACCATACACCCATCTGTCAAAGTCCCATGTAAGAAGGACCTCTTCTTTAGTGTTTACTAAGTTATTGTAATAACACACATCCTATCTTCATTAAGTACCTTTAACCAATGATCATCACATTCAATTGTTTCTACAATTTCCCCTGTTTTGGTGTATCATGGTTCCTCCTTTAGATGCAAACACGTTAGTTTCACAAAACATGTACACAAGGATAACCATCATAACTAAACATGGAATTCCATCAACATTTCCATACACATTCATATAAACCATTTAATGTTAATATATAAAACCATAATTCCATCACCATGTTTTTGGTTTTAAGTCTACATAAAAAATAAAAAAAGGATAGTATGATATGGAATATTGTTCAAAAAGTGTGTTTAAAAGTATCTTAAAGTCTGCATAAAACTAAAAGAAAACAAGCTATTATCTAGACCTATCATTTCCCCCCAACTTAACTTTTTTCTTGTCCCCAAGAAAAATACTAAGGGTCTTGATTATACTGGAGAGCAATTTTCCTTAGGTCCATGATTGTACTAGCACCCTGATCCTGTTGTAGATAAAACCTTGGTATGTTGAAAGCTGCCTCATCCTAATAGTTCCTTCCCTCTCACATTCTTCACTTTTATCTCCATCCCAATGTGGAATTGGACAAAGGAGAATAGGTGGTTGAAATGTGAGAGTTATCCAGTGAACTCCTTTGTTGATACCCATTCCCATATATTTCTATACCCTTTGGAGCATAGCAGTAAAATTGTGTACAAAATGTGGCTCCTTATTTTGTAATTTGGGGGTTAGTTTGTTCCATCGGTTTTGCACATACTTATAACATTGCTACACAATACCTACAACTAACACTTTCATTCTCTCATAGCCTTCCTTCTAGAGTTTCATTATTGTCTTGCCAACTCCTTTATACCCAAGAAGTTTCATCCACTCATCAATAATTGCTTCTAAATCCTTAGCCTCTCTTTTTACTGGAAGTTCAATAGATTTCTCTTTTTCATTATATTCTTCTATAAATTCTGCTCTAAATTGTTCATTCCTGTAGTAAGAGATAAGCACTCAAACTTGAAGATCCCCCACAAACATTAAGGGGTTCCATTCTGCTTCATCAAGAATCACATAATTATGAAAATAAAATTCACATAATTGATCATGGTCTTCGAATGTGGAAGCTTAAATTTTTTTAAGAAACCCATCCGGTTGACTCATGGTAGTAGATTGCTTGCTAATTAATCTATTAAACTGAAAAACACACAAACCTTTCTTGTAGAAACAATGCATAAGTCCTAGGTGGAGGCCTGCACTTAACAATTTGTGCAGCCTTATCTACAACTTCTTCCAATCAGACTGCTGACTTATTCAATTCCATTTCTTTCTTTTTCAGTTCTTTTGTATATCCTTCCTTTTCCTTCTTCCACTTTTCTTTTTCCTTTGCAAACTCATTAGGTACACTCCAAAATTGGTAGCCTAGACATAAATTTGTGTGATATCCAAGAGTTTTAAGAGGATGGGGTCTCTCACTTGGGATAGCCAATTCTTTGTCCCCTGTCTTAGTGACAACCAATTGTGCCAACAAATCTAACTTAGCACCATGACCATACAACTGTAGCTTTTCCTCCATCTCTTGCATATTTAATTCTCTTTCTTTATCATTTTTCTCATAATTTTCCACCAACTCCTCTAGGCGTTTAATTTTGTTGAGTGCTTCCCGAAGTTCTTGTCTCACATTTCTCTCTTCAAGGTAAGCTTCTTCCCTATCCTCAAACTACTCATTTTATCCTTCATAACCTTCTTGTATAGGACTATCCAGATCCTGTCCTCAATTTATTTGCAATAAATGAGTCCTTTGATTCAAAATTAGAAGTCATTATCATATACCTTATATTTTTCACGGTTGCATTCATGTCACCGAAGGCATCCCCTCCTAGTTTAGAATCAATCTCTATAATTGTAACATTTTCTTGCTATTGTTTCTCTTGGTGTTGATTCCCCTAGGATTGTTCTCTACTCTCCTCTTCTCCTTCAGGTTCTCCTATACCTTCCTTTGCAACATTTTGTTGCCTGAGCCTACCAGAATGTCTAGGTGTAAGCATTTCTACTTTTCTTTTTTAATACCCTTCTTCCTGTTTAGGGAATTTTCCTTTTTCTATTTTTGAGAAACCCTCTTTCCTTTTGTAACTTCTTCCTCTAGTTTAGAGGGTGTGGAAGTGGCAGATACACTACTTCTCCTAATTTTAGAATTCTATGGCTTAGAAGAAGAAGGTAACTCATTTTTAGATGACCCAAACTCTGGCCCTTCAAGTTTTTTATGTTCGCTTTGGCTATGGGTAGGTGAGGCCATAGGAAAATTATGAGGTTTTTCCTCTTCTGACTCATTTTGGGGTTCATTTTGATTTCTTTTATCCCCAGATACTACCAACAAACTGTTGATGTCATTACATTCCACAGCCCTAAAATCCTCCCACCTTGCTTGTGTGTACTAAATTCTTAGGCTCCTTTTTATCAATAGGGTAACTAAGCAATGGTGAGAGAGGGAAGTATCAAATTGTATTTTCTAGTATTCCAAAGCCATTCTCTTCAACAAATGGTATAGGAAATTGGGTGCATGACTATCTTCTTATGCCTAAGATGGCTTAACAACTTAAAATGGGCAATATATAAAAGATTTTTTCTGCCATCACATGTAATATATCTAACAATATAAGAGACACACTTTGCCTATAACCAATGGAGAGACATTCTGTTCGTACCTTGTGATGAGGAATCCAGTTCCTCACCTCTTCTGTAGAATTCCTCTCGAGTTGCGACTGCATCAGACCGAGCTGGAAATTCTGCTCCTATCCTTGGAAATTTGGTCATATTGGAGAGTTTCTGTAAATCTTCTCCTTAAATCATCACTATACTCTGTTAATTTCAAAAAATACTTGAGCCACCCAACCCTTGTGAATATAGGAAGGATAGTTGCATCCTCCAAATTTTTTTAATGAGTTGTTGTCTCTCTCCTTATGACATCTCCTCCCATCTTAGTTCCTTTTACTACTTAGTATACCAAATTTAGCTCTAAAGATTCAATTCAATCTCTGCCTATCACCTTCAAATTCTCTTATGACTTCAAAACCTCAGTTTCCATATATATTCTTACTACCACACTACATCGTAACTACAAATTCCTTTTCAAATTCAGCTCTGGTACAAACCAAGCTAAATTTCTCACAAATTCTATAGGGTTTCAAAATTTAGGAATTGCAAAAAGGGCAGTGGAAATAGTAATAAAAATAAAATATGACTCAGGGCTTTGCATGTCATGATTTTCATTAAATTTAAGTTAGGGTGGAAAATTTGAAAAGACTGGAGAAAAGATAGAGTGAGTGTATCCTCCCCCCAACTTAATTGGTGAAGTGACCTCACTTCACGGTGATGATTTGGAGGCAGTATAAATGTAAGTTGATGGAAATGAATACATGCATGGAATTTAAATGAAAAGTGCATAAAAAGTTCAAAGAAAACTTGAATAATCATAATAGTATACCTTAGGTACAATTGTAGAAAAATAACCATCGGTGGTGCATGGAGACTAAAAGAACATATGCGGTTATTTATTTTTATGGGACATATATTAACTGCAAGGTAATGAGTATCTTAGATAGCGAGTGGATACGATTAGATGGATATGAGTTGTCGATTTGACAACTTCAAAAATTTAAAATGAACGTGGGAAATAAAGTAATTATGCCACGATACTTAGCATGAAGTGATGGATAAAATATGTGGATATTGTGGAAATGAATGTGCATAACCTTGCAATAAATATAGCAGCAAACGAGTTGAATAGTCTTTCAATTTTCAAATGTTGCTATGGGAACCTATAGTGTGAGGTCCCAGTTAGAGTGTGGGTAGTGTGAAGCTACAGGTCCTGATGACATCTAGTCCCTTGGAAATATTGTTAATAGGTCCCTTTTGAAGATATCTTGAGTATTATTGTAATCATGCAGTGTGTGCATGAAGAATGTGTCGTGTGTGCATGTAGTGTTTAAAGCATGAGAAACTATGCTTGGGTGATTTCAGGGGCTGAGATGTGTAACTCAACAGCTGGATCACCAGGCATGTTGGGTATGTCCAGTAGTACTGATGTAGGACTCTTTGAATCAATTTTTGTTTCACGTTCACTATGAGCACCATATTGCCGAATCAATGAAAATATGTAGTCATCATGCTGCATCAGTTTCTTGTATAAATTCAATCTATGTCCATTAACAAGAAGTGAGAACCAGAATTCATCAATGGTATGCAACTATACTAAGCCTGGATGAAATCACAATACTGTGTCTCACTTTTTACCCAAGATGGACATTTACATCAATATTTTTAACTGAATCTTCATCTTTTGAGACCTATAGCAGCTAAACCATTAAGAATCTGAAGATGATATGAACTAGTGAT
>VDFB02121496.1:0-43682 GCA_007258455.2 Sequoia sempervirens | reverse complement strand
TTTCCATGGCCTCTCCTTCCTGCACAATTATCACTCACATTATTTTTCTATTGTGGATAGCGAACCACCACTCTATTTATTCTAATTCCCTTCCTCAACTTGCTGAGATCCGATCCCAAGCTGATTATCGTCTCTACTCCGACAGGCATCAAATCACCATCCCTTTTCTCTTATTTGCGCTCCACCATAGCTTCAACTTGCACCCACTTTTAATTGCCCTTGTGCACACAACTTCCCTTTTATTTCTCCATCTGCTTTCACAATGACGTGACTGTTTATTTCCTCCCCTATAGGCCTGTCAATAGCTATTTTATTTTCATTTTAATTTCTTTCCATGGTCTTTTGATAGGCACAACCTGTCTCGATTTTTTGGTCTGCAAAATAATTCAACTCTTGCGCCCCTTTACACAATTTCTCTTCTTAATGGTTTGTTGCTTCCTGGATTCTCCACGCAATGCTAGTTATTGGTATGCTAGAGGCCTCATTTCTTTTTCTCTAACCTTTGCGCTCCCCTTCCTGTCTTGTTTTAAAATCTGCAACTTTTAAACTTCAAAATCTTACCATGTTTTGGTGCGGCCTTTCTTGTCCGTCCCTATATCTTCTCTTCACATTTTATCTGCCTTTTAATTGTTTCATATGCTGACTTTTGATCTCCCTGACATTTTGTTTGAAATTCAAATCAAAATGAAGGCTTTTCCCAACGTCCCATCAGATTCAAGCTTGTGTATTTTTTAATTCCAAACTGAGAACCTCATTTCCGATTCTCCACGGTGTAGCCAAGTTAATAAGAATATAATTTTCTCCACGGTGCAGCCAAGGTAATAAGAACATAATTTAAAATCCTCTCCTCTCCCTCTGACCACGACTTTTCACCTTTTATTTCATTTCCTTTTAATCTTGCTTTAGAGGAGTGGCCTTGTATGATTTTTAAAACTTAAAACCATTGGAGTGGTAACAAAAACATTGTTAATATGCTGTCCATTAAGTCAGAATTCCAATGTCGACCAACATTATTGCAATGCTTCCACGTTGACATACGTGTTTACCAGTGCAGTCGAGACTACAATTGTTGGATGTCCATGCTATTCAAACTGTGAAGATGCTGGCAAAACCAATGGAGATTGGCTTTTACACCAGCCAATTGCATTTGCTTAAAAGATTTGATCACCACATTTCATGAGATAACATTCCTCCGAGTGTGAAAGTGAAAAGTGAAGATGAAGAATTTAAGAGGTTTAGGCACTGCAATAGAAGAAACCAAACAAAAACCAAAACCAAAACTGCGAAAAACAAATCAACAACTTTTATTTTTTTGTTGGTGCTGATTGCTCATTCACCCGTGTACTCTTGCACTAGGAACTTAGAAGAACTCTTGTGGATAATTTTAGTTGAAAAATAAGTATGTGAGGATTACAAAGAACACTAAACAATACAACTAACATAGTAGTATTATAGGACTAATAGAAGTAATATATTAGATGAAACCATTATGATTGACTAACTATAAGAAGCTTAAAGACAACCTATTCACAATATCTTATATTAAAGCACTATACTACAACCGTACATAAATCAATCACTGTAAGAAAAAAGTGATATAGCATAACAACATTGTATATCACTAGGAATTAAGAGTGTAGATATAAATAACTTTAGTGAAAATCCTTTTACGACAGTTGTATCTTAGGAAGAATATGGTAGATACAATCTCATTATGTTTATCTTGTACCATTATGAAGGCATCATATCGCAACAAATAAAAATGTCTAATGTCAATAGTATATTGGAGAGGCTTGGAAAGTTTGTTATACTTTAACCAACAACCAACGACTATAGTTTGAATGACAAAATTGTAAGTGTAAATGCTTACAAGATGGTATTACCACTAACGATTTTATGAGGCAAAACTGCTCGAGGATCATTGTACAACATGATAAAATGTACACTTAAACCAAACATTGAGAACAGGGAATCTCATGATTACTTTGTAATACAAGTAAGAGTAAGAGTAAGATATTTAACATTGTTGAAAACCTATTGTTAAAGTTCAAAGTTGAGGATTATGAAAGAGGAGTGAATCTTTCCTCTGATTTTAATTCTTGTTTTCAAATTAATTTCTACACAAATGAGTTAGTTTGTTAAATATTTCATAATTTCTTTATTTTTGCATTGGTCTTTAATTTTGTTGAATCTTTTTTAAACAAACATGGTTATGAGAAATAGATTATTTTGATGTTCGCAAAACTTCTTTACTTTTCAAATAACCTTTGTGATATTATGACATCATTATCATAATTAATAGAAGGATGCGTAGCTATTACTATTTAACATTATATTATTATGATTTTACAAAATTTGAACTAAAAATAAATTATTACTTATGTTAATGATGTCATGATATCACAATGTTTGTATAAAAAGAAACTTTGCTAGCATCAAAAATACATATTTGTGAACATTTTTTTTAAAAAGGATTTAATAAAATTAAGAGCAATGCAAACATCAAGGAGTCGTGAAACATTTTAAAAACCAACTCATCTAAAAATTAATTAGAAAACATGAAACTATTTAAAGATTTGTGACAAAATGAAGAGATAATATAATTTTTTTTTACATGGTTAATATAATTTTTGTTTTACATGGTTAATGTTTATGAACAATTGATGGTAACAAATTGGAAGTTTGATTGACATTTATGGAAAAAATGATTGTCACATTTTTGTTTGGGAGATCTATTGTAGTCTAATTTTATTGGAAGATCTAAGTCAACATAACAAACCATCGCTACATTAACAATATTATAGGGGAATCAAAACTAATATATTAGATGTGAACATTATGGGTAACCAAACATAAGAATTCTAAGGTGAACATATCAATAGTGGAAGCACTATACTATAACCATAAGCAAATTGTGTCTTTTGTGAAACATTTAAGTGTGTCCATGGTAGTAGCATCATATCAGTAAAGGAGATAATGTTAAAATGGATTCAATGTCAATGTCGTAAGAGCATCATATTGTAGTAAATATGAATATATTAGTGTGTTGGAGAGATATTGAATGTATCTTTTACTATAACCAACAACCAACCCTTATAATTTTTCTGTGAAAACTATTGTTGGAAAAGCTTGTAAACGTGTAATATCCAGAAGAAAACTACGAAGTCGAGATTCTTGTTGTTTTTTGTATCGTCAACTAAAAAGATATTCAATATCAAAATTGTGTGGAAATACTCCCGTCATAGAATTATATTGTAGCGAAGAGTAAGAGATTTGGTTTAGAAATTATTGGAAACCATCAACACTACATTTAACCTGAAGATTAGTAAGGATAGCCCTTGCATGTTAACTTTTCAGCAATAAATAATATACAAGCAAAGTGTAGGTACCATTATGAAGACGTCATATTGCAACAAATAAAATGATGTCTAATGTCAATAGCATGTTGGAGAGGCTTGAAAATTTTGTTATACTTTAGTCAACAACAAACGGCTATAACTTGAATGACAAAATTATAAGTGTAAATGCTTACAAGATGGTGTTACCACTAACGACTTTATGAGGAAAAACACCTCTAAGATCATTGTACAACATGATAAAATTTACACTTAAAACAAACATTGAGAGCAAGAAATGTCATTATTACTTTGTAATACAAGAGTAAGAGTAAGAGATTTAACATTGTTGCAAACCTATCATTAAAGTTCAAAGCTGAGGATTATGAAAGAGAAGTAATTTTTTTTCTCCGATTGAACACTTATTTTCAAATTAATTTCTACTTGAATGAGTTAGTTTGGTAAATATTTCATAATATATTGGTTTTTGCATTGCTCTTTAATTTTGTTGAATCTTTTTTAAAGAAACATGTTTATGAGAAATGAATTTTTTGATGTTGACAAAGTTTCTTTACTTTTGAAATAACCTTTGTAATACTATGACATTACCATAATTAATAGAAGGCTGCGTACATATTACTATCTAATATTATATTATTATGATATTACTAACTAATATTATATTATTATGATTTTACAAAATTTGAAGTAAAAATAAATGATTACTTATGTTAATGATGTCATGATATCACAATGGTTGTATAAAAAGTAAGTTTGGTAACATGAAAGACACTTATATTTGTGAACATATTTTTTTTAAAAAGATTTAACAAAATTGAGAGCAATGGAAATATCAAGCAGTAGTGAAATATTTCAAAAACCAACTCATCTAAAAATTAATAAGAAAACATGAAACTATTTAAAAATTTGTGACAACACAAAGAGTTAATATTTTTTTTTTTACATGGTTAATGTTTGCGAACAATTGATGGTAACAAATTGGAAGTTTGATAGACATTTATGGAAATCATGAAAAAAGGATTGTGGAATATTGTTTGGGAGATTTATTGTAGTCTAATTTTATTGGAAGATTCAAGTCAACATAACAAACCATCGCTACATTAACCATATTATAGGAGAATTGAAAGTAATATTTTAGATGGGAACATTATGGGTGATCGGCCATAAGAATTCTAAAGTGAACATATCAATAGCGGAAGTACTATATTATAACCATAAGCAAATTTTGTTTTTTGTGAAACATTTAAGTGTGTCCATGGTAGTAGCATCATATCACTAAAGGTGAGAATGCTAAAATAGATTCACTGTCAATGTCTTAAGAGCATCATATTGTAGTAAATATGAATATATGAGTGTGTTGGAGAGATATTGAATGTATCTTTTACTATAACCAACAACCAACACTTATAATTTTTCTATGAAAACTATTGTTGAAGAAGCTTGTAAGCGTGTAATATCGAGAAGACAACTATAAAGTCGAGATTCTTGTTGTTTGTTGTATATCAACAAAAATCAGGAAATTCAATATCAAAATTGTGTGGAAACTCCGGTCATCGAATTATATTGTAGTGAAGTGTAAGAGATTTGGTGTAGAAATTATTGGAAACCATTACCACTACATTTAGCTTGAAGATTAGTAAGAATAACCCTTGCGTGTGAACTTGTCGGCAATACATATTATACCTCCAAAGTGTAGGAACCATTATGAAGGCATCAAATTGCAACAAATAAAATGATGTCTAATGTCAATAGTATGTTGGGGAGGCTTGAAATGTTTGCTATACTTTAATCAACGACCAATGGCTATAATTTGAATGACAAAATTATAAGCGAAAATGCTTAAAAGATTGTGTTACCACTAATGACTTTATGAGGAAAAACTCCTCTAAGGTCATTGTACAACATGATAAAATTTATGCTTAAAACAAACATTGAGAGCCAGAAATCTCATGATTACTTTGTTATACAAGTAAGAGTAAGAGATTTAACATTGTTGCAAACCTATTGTTAAAGTTGAGGTTTGAGGATTATGAAAAAGACGTAATTTTTTTCTCTGATTTGAATCAAATTAATTTCTACACGAATGAGTTAGTTTGTTAAATATTTCATTTTTTTTTGGCATTGGTCTTTAATTTTATTGAATGTTTTTTAAACAAACATGATTATGAGAAATGGATTTTTTGATGTTGACAAAGCTTCTTTACTTTTGAAATAGCCTTTGTGATATTATGACATCATTATCATAATTATTAGAAGGCTACATACATATTACTATCTAACATTATATTATTATGATTTTGCAAAATTTGAAGTAAAAATAAATTATTACTTATGTTAATGATGTTGTGATATCACAATGGATGTATAAAAAGAAAGTTTGCTAGCATCAAAGACAGTTATATTTGTGAACATGTTTTTTTAAAAAAGATTTAACAAAATTAAGAGCAATGCAAATATCAAGGAGTAGTGAAATATTTTAAAAACCAATTCATCTAAAAATTAATTAGAAAACTTGAAACTGTTTAAAGATTTGTGACAAAATGAAGAGTTAATATATATTTTCTTACATGGTTAACCAATAACCAACACTCATAATTTTTCTATGAAAACTATTGGTGTAAAAGTTTCTAAGCATTTTGTTGGAAATGTTGTCATTGATGTCAAAGGCATATAAGAGATTGTTAGAATTGTGTCATTTGATGTCAAGGGAATAAAGACAATGTTATAGACAAAGTCAAGTCATTGATGCCATGAAAGAATGTTGTCACAAAGAAGTCATTGATGTCAAAGGTAGATTGATAGAAAGATTGTTAATGAATGAAAGAGTTTTCGTCATTATCATTGATCTCAAATGGGATTTATGTCAAAGGACATCAAGGATAGTACAATGATCAAATTAAGAAGGATGATCAATGAAAGAAGGCAACAAACAATGTATGAATAAATCAATTCAAATATTTGAAGGTAAAGATTATAAGCTAAATTGATTTATTAAAGAATAGTTAAGTAAATCAAAATTCTAACTAAATGATATGAAAAGCCATGATTTAGTTTTTGAGAAATTGCTAAATGATACAATTTACTCTTTAAAAGATGTGAATTTGTTTTGAAATGACAAGATATGCCTCATTCATGAAATGATGCGATTTCTTATAGAAACGTCTTCAACATAAAAGGTGTGATTAGCAAATAAAGACAAAGCAGTGAGTCAGACAAAAGTTGAATAAGACAAAAGGGGGGAGGCAACGATTTCTATAAGAAAAGTTTGATCTTACATGGACTACAATCAATATATTAAGAAAAGCAATGATTCATTGTACAAAGGTAGCCGCTTAGAATTATTAAATAAAATAAGAATAATTAAATAATAAAGGTGGCATTGATTATTCTTAATAGGACAACAGTTGGGCAATGATTTGGTTAAAGAAATAATTACATATCTCATAAGATAGTGATTGGATTTATTAACTAAAAGACACATCTATATAAATAGGTGTTTACTTTCAAATAGACAAATCTCTTGTCAAATTGAAGTGGTATATTTATAGAAGGTAAAGCGAGACTAGAGAGAGTGGTGTGTGTGTGAGGAATAAGAGTTTATATCAGACTAACAACTGTAGATATGCACATGAGAAGATAAAAGGAAGGTCATCAAAGAAAGGTTGAAGGAAGATTTGTAAGAAGAGTTTATGGCAGAATTGTGAGAAAAGTATATCATGGAGATATAGAAGAGATTATATACAAATTTGTGTTGCAAGTATGAGCTAGTTTGGTGGTGTTGTCATTAATGTTTTCATTGATGTCAACATAGTTTAGTATGTTGTAGATTGTACATGTATAGCTAAGATGTGAGTAGATGGAGCTATCTTCATGGTATTTCAAATGTGTTGTTTTGATGAGTTTCCAAGTGCTTTTGAGAAAATTAATAAAGAAGAGTAGTTAGAGTGGTGAAAGTGTTCAAAATGTGCTCTAGTATGTGCTTCACATTTCTTCTGTGTTGATTCTATGCTTGTGCAGATCTGAAGGATTGATAACAGTAATCTAGTGGTGATATCTCCTAAGTTTTAGGTTTTGGTTTGATGGTACATGAAAGTTACGTTCATCGGTATGTGAACCATTCTGGTAGAGTTGGTCTTCTATGGACTGGGAGAAATGTTTCTGCTCCGTAGTCCTTTGCTATTTTGTTTTATATCTTGCGAATTTGAGATGTCTTGTGAAGGTCTTTTTTGTGCTCTGACAAAGAGGTTTGAAGATTGGTGATCTGGAAGTCATGTTTTTGTATTTCAGTGTGAGTTTATACAGTCAGGATGGACTGGTGAAAAGTGTTCAGTAATTGAAATCTGTTGTTTTGTTGCAAATGTATTTGGAAGATTTTGAGATGTATTCTTGTGCCTAAGGAAGCGTGTTGTGGCGTCCACATGTCATCTTTTTGTTGAGAAGTGTGTACATCAATGTTCTTTTTGTGTTTTCATGAGGTTTGGCTGACCTGGTGTTTACACTTCATTCGAAGAATAAAATTAAATTCAAGAAACGTGTGGTTTGTTAGTTTTATGATAAGATTAAGGACACAAAATTAATTCAAAACTTACACAAGAACACAACAGATACCTTGGGAAAACCCTCCACTTGATGGAGAAAAACCCAACAACAATATATCACTTATATATTGAAATATCACAATGATGATCTCCTTACAAGAGGCCGATATAAAGGCCTATGCACAAGTATCAAACTTACGATGCACATAGAAATATATAGAGACAAATCGCTGATCAACAACCTTCAACAATGATGAACTAAGATATCACAATCTGCCTTGAACAAATTCGTGCCAAGTAGTAATGCAAGAACAATAAATGAAATCGATGAATGGAGTGATCACTAATCGAGCATATATACAAGAGGAGAGGGCAGTCGTGCCTCTTCAAATCCAAGAGTCGGCCCAATATGAAAGGACGTGTTTCCAATAAGTACAAGGTCGACCTCCATAGAAGATCATGCCTCCAAGACAAATTGAGCTTCTTCATTAATTAAATATAACAAATATTAAATGTCTACAAAAGATGTGTCTCTTCAAATCATCTCAAGTCGGCCAAGAGCAAGGTATTGAATATAATAATCAAAATTCAAATAGCCATTAGGCTAGCATTTGAATTGTCTTCAATCATGCGGACCTGGAAGAAGCAACCCAATGCTACTAGTAACATCAACACTCCCTCTTAGCTAGGGATGATACTTCCAGCTACACAAGACATATCACCTCATCGTGATGTCTACCACAATGGCTACAACCATATGTGGAAAAGAGAGATATTACCTCATCGTGATATCAGTTATCACCTCAACATGATATCAACCATAATGGCTACAACCATGTATGGTATGTACAAGTGTTCATCACTTGCATGATGTTGTCACTTGTCACCTCAACATGACTTTCACCATGGCTCTCCTAGAGGGTGAAACACAAGTATAAGAAAATCATCACGGACTCTCATGTGATGCTGTCATGGAGTTACACACACGACATCCACCATGGCTCTCCCAGACGGTGGAACAAGGACTTTCACCTCAAACTTCTCTTGCAGAGAAGAATGCATTAACAAGAGATTTCACCTCGAACTTCTCTCACAGAGAACTCATTAAAGAGGATCATTGATATTGAGACTTCTCAGTTAGAGCTGGATTCTCCACCATACCAAGCTTATCTCGAAAGTACACAAACTTTATCCTGGAGAGAGGCTTGGTGAGAATGTCTATCGTCTGCTTATCAGTGTTGATATACCTCAACTGTATTGAGACTTCTTAGTTAGAGTTGGATTCTCCACCATACCAAGCTTATCTCGAAAGTACACAAACTTTATCCTGGAGAGAGGCTTGGTGAGAATGTCTATCGTCTGCTTATTAGTGTTGATATACCTCAACTGTATAGCTTTCCTCAATAGCATATCTTTGATATAATGGTATTTGATCTCAACATGCTTGGTTTTGTCATGAAACACATGATTGACAGAAAGCTTCACACAACTTTGGTTATTACAATGAATGATAGTAGGCTCCATTGATTGTTCAAACAATTCTGCAAGGAGCTTATGAAGCCACACTGCTTCTTGAGTTGCCACACAAGTTGCAATGTACTTTGCCTCTACTATACTCAATGCTACAAATGATTGCTTCCTGCTGCACTAGGAAATCATAGCAGATCCCAAATTGAAGCAACATCTAGAGGTGCTCTTTTGATTAGTGACACACCCTGCCCAATTAGAATCAATGAAGCCATGCAACTTCAAATCGACACCAGAAGAATCTCAACCCATATCCAATTGTGCCACACAAGTATCTCAGGATATGTTTTGCTGCAACAAGATGTATCTGTCTCAGTTCACACATGAACTGACTAAGTGCACTCACAACATAACAAATATCTGGTCTAGTATTAACTAGATACATCAAGGACCCAATCAATTGCCTGTACATTGTAGGATCCACAAGATTTGAACTAGCTGCAGCCTCCTTCAACTTATGTATGTTGGTCTCCATAGGTGTAGCAATGGATTTGCAATCCATCATGCCAAACCTCTTAAGTATGTCAATGGTGTACTTCCCTTGACTTAAAATCATCTCATCTGGCTTCTACCAAACTTCTAAGCCAAAGAAGTAATGCATGAGCCCAAGGTTCTTCATTTCAAACTCATAAGCCAACTCCTTATTACATTTGAGAATGAGGTGATCTTCTCTAGTAAGAATCAAATCATCAACATACAAAGCCAAAATCAATGCTTCACCATCAATTACCTTAAAATACAGATTTGAGTCCGCATCATTCTTAGAGAAGCCCAAGCTTGACAAGTAACGATCAATCCTTTCGTACCATGCACGAGGAGCCTGCTTAAGACCATACAAGGCCTTCTTCAGCCTGCAAACATGAGACTCCTTCCCATGTACCTCAAATCCATTAGGTTGCTCGATATAAACTTCTTCCTCAATCACACCATTTAGAAAAGATGATTTGACATCCATTTGATGAATCTTCCATCCTCTAGATGCAACAATGGCAATAATGGTTCTGACAGAAGTGTAGTGAGCAATAGGAGCAAATGTTGACTTCATAGTCAACTCCCTCTTTTTGTGAGAACCCTCTAGCCACGAATCTTGCCTTGTACTTCTCAATGCTCCCATCAGCCACATGCTTGATCTTGAAGAGCCATTTTGAAGATACCACAAATTTTCCTTCGAGTCTAGGAATGATGTCCCAAACATCAGTTTTGAGAATTGACTAATACTCCTATGACATAGTATCTTTCCAAATTTGTTGACAGAAGCTTCCTCAATATTGGATTGCTCAGACTTAATAATCTGACTCATCAAAGCAACATAACTAGAGAACTTGTGAGCTTTCTTGCTTTCTTTGAAGGTTCCTCTTGGAGCTGCAAACCTTTATGCCTCCTGCATTGTTTGTCTAGCCCAAAGAGGTCTTTTTATCCCAATCACAATATCAGTAGGCCCATCAGTAGGTTCCAAGGGCTCAACTGGATCAATATCTTCCTTTGGATTTGAAATCTCCCTTTGAATCTCAAGAGTGTGGTCAACTTCCATATCCTAAGGAGACTCTTCATTATCAATCTCCATAGGAGTATCCTTAAGGATCTCCCGAATGCAACATCTTCCTCAAATGTGACATCCCTACTGATCTTGATCAACTTTTGACTTGGAATGTATATCCTGTAGTCTTTTGATGTCTCACTGTAGCCCACAAATATTCCCTTCTTGCTAGAAGGCTCCAACTTTGTTCTCTTTTCCTTTGGAATATGAACATAAACTAGACATAGAAAGATCCTCAAATGACTCACCTTTGGCTTCTTTCCAATAAAGGCTTCTTTAGGTGTCATGCTTTCCAAGATTCTGTGAGGACTTCTATTTTGAACATAGACTGGAGTCCTAGAAGCTTCTTCCCATAGGAAGCTTTGTAGATCCTAGTCATGGATCATGGCTTTTGTTCCTTCCATGATCAATCTATTCTTTCTCTCCGCAACACTATTCTGTTGAGGATTATAGGGAACACAAAACTCCCTCTTAATTCTAGCTTCAACACAAAAATTCCGAAAGCTGCTAGAAGTGTATTCTCCTCCATTATTAGATCTTAGGACTTTGATTCTTTTCTCAGAAAGGTTCTCTACCATAGCTTTGAACTCCTTGAACCTTTCTAACAGTTCCTCAGACTCTTTAGTTTTGAAAAAAGAAATCCAAGTCTTTCTAGAGTAGTCATCAATAAAAAGGATGTAATACAAGAAACCGGTCAAAGAAGGAACAAACATTAGACCACATAAATAAGAGTGAATGAGATCTAGAATACATTTAGATTTAATTTATCTACTATGAAATGGAGCTTTTGTATTCTTACCCATTGCACAACTTTTGCAAGTACCTTCATGCTCCTGGTTGAATTTTGGAAGGCTTGTAGCCATCTTCTCCATGATAGACCTAGAGCTTGGAAGTGAAGATGAGCCAATCTTCGATGCCAAAGATCACACAAGCTTGAAGAATCATGAACTAATGCCTGAAGTGGATGAGTACATAGCCTATAGAGGGTCTCATGTCTAACACCAATTACTTGAGCAGTCTTGAAGTTGGAGTTCTTTGTCCACAAAAGTACTTTGCCTTTGGAGAAGGCAACTTGATATCCTTTATCTTCTAAAGCTGAAATGGAGATAAGATTACGCTTGATTCCTGGAACATAAAGTACATCACATAACTATAGTGTAATGTCGAAATCCAAATGGAGAGTAGAGGACCCAATCCCTTTCACGGAGTAGCTAGCATCATCTCCAATAATGCCTTGTTTAGTAGAATCTCTCTCCACCAAGCTTGATAAATGCTCCTTAAAACCACTGATGTGTTGAGAAGCATCACTGCCGATCAGCCGAGTGTTGGTGTCTGTAGGTACATTGCTTGACAATGCCGAATGGAACAAGTATTCAAATGAGTCCTTTCGAGGAGAGGCATCATCAACATTTGCAATGGTGTCTTGTTGCTTAGGCTTGGATGGACAATTGTTGGCAAAGTGACCATACTTGTCACATCTAAAGCATTGGAATTTGGATAAGTCTCTCTTCTTCTTGAATGCGGGAGCACCATCATTTCCTTTATCTCGATTCCTCTTGAAGAATCCTTTCTTCCCATATTTTCCTTTCTTCTTCGAAGAGTGAGAGGTGAGAACATGAATATCTTCATTAGTTGAACTTTGACCAATACCTTTAGCCACCAACCTTGACTCCTCTTGAATGTAGTCGGCCCTCAAACAATCAAACTTAGGAAGTTTGATCTTGCACTAATTCCTTGAATGTAGGGCTCCCATGATAAAGGAAGACCATTGAGAGCAAGCATGGTCAAGTCCTTATCATCAACCACATGACCAATTGTAGAGAGCTGATCTCTCAATTTTGAAATCCTCATGAAATAGGAAATCGCCGTTTCTCCTTTCGCCATCTTCACATGGTGTAGTTGTTGCTTTAGTGCAAGTGCCTGACTGGTGTTGTTGATTTCGTACATCTCCTCCAAAGTTTTGAACATGTCCCTTGCCGTCTTCAACTTGGAGACAATCAGAAAAATATGATCTTTAACGAAATCAACTGACATCTTCTTTCCTTTGATGTCTTTCTTCCTCCACTACAACTTCTCTTCTTCCTCCTCTGGTTCGGGAACTTTGGTCTCCACAAACTCAGCCAAGTCATTCTCTTCGAAGGTGAGCATGATTTTGAACCTCCATGATGTGTAGTTGGATGCTCCGTCGAGTCTATCCTCAATTTTAAGATTGTTCACCATCTTGACTAAAATAGAGATAGATAAAGATATGAAAAGAGAATAGAGAGTATCGCTGCAATAACAAATTTGATCATGATCTTCTTCAAACCCACTCTGATACCATGTTAGTTTTATGATTAGATTAAGGAGACAAAAAATTAATTCAAAATTTACACAAGAACACAATAGATACCCTGGGAAAACCCTCCACTTGAGGGAGAAAAACCCAACAAAAATATATCACTTATATATTGAAATATCACAATGATGAGCTCCTTACAAGAGGCCGATATAAAGGATTATGCACAAGCATCAAACATATGATGCACGCAGAAATATATAGACACAAATTGCTAATCAATAGCCTTCAACAATGATGAACTAAGATATCACAATCTGCCTTGAACAAATTCGTGCCAAGTAGTAATGCAAGAATAATAAATGAAATCGATGAATGGAGTGATCACCAATCGAGCATATATACAAGAGGAGAGGGAAGTCGTGCCTCTTCAAATCCACGAGTTGGCCCAATATGAAAGGACGTGTTTCCAATAAGTACAAGGTCGACCTCCATAGAAGATTGCGCCTCCAAGACAAATTGAGCCTCTTCATTAATTAAATATAACAAATGTTAAATGTCTACAAAAGATGTCTCTTCAATTCATCTCAAGTCGGCCAAGAGCAAGGTATCGAATATAATAATCAGAATTCAAATAGCCATTAGGCTAGCATTTGAATTGTCTTCAATCACGCAGACTTGGAAGAAGCAGCCCGATGCTGCTAGTAACATCAACATGGTTGATCCGAGACATTATTTTTGGTCTTGGTTAAATGTTTTATTGGTCCACTCTCATTCCTTTCCAGCGCGGGAATGTTGAGTTGTTGACCTATTTTGAATTTATGAAATGAGATATTTGTGGCCGACCTTAGAGAAAGTTTCCAAGGATGAGGATGGTATAAAAACAAGACTAATTGCGAAGAGTTGTATGATAGTGTGATACAAAGTGACGAAAGTGAGCCACAAATCATAAGAGCATAAGTGTGTGTGTGAGTGGGTTGTGATAGTAGTTCTTCATTGTGCCAGATTCCTGAAGGCAATGAGATAAAGGTTTCTGGAATCCTTATTCAAGCTGCAGATGTGTGTTAATTGTTGTGGTGGATCTTTTGTTTGCTTTTGTATTTGTAGGTAGCGAGTTTTTGTACTTGGACAGTGAGCCCTTTTTGTAGGTATTGAGCCTTTGTATTTGGACAGTGAGTCCTCTTTTGGGCAGTGAGCCTTTGTATTCAGTTTATAGTCTTTTATATTATGAGTTAACCCTCACCGTGGTTTTTCCCTCATTGGATTTTCCACATAAAAATCTAGTGTTCATTATGTTGATTTACTTTCTGTTATTTGTGTTTCATGCTCTTACATAATAACATAATAGTTAGGATGTGGAATTAATAAGTTTTGAAGTTTTATGTTTGATCTTTGTGACAATTGATTCAGCCCCCCTCTCAGTTGTCCTGCGCTTGTTCAACAATTTGTGTGCGGTGAGAGACATAGAAGATCATAGACAACAAACAAATGAAAAGCAAAATTTAAGAAGATTATTTGCATATTTGTTATTGAAAATCCATGATTGTTTAAATGGTTGTCTCCATTTCAAGGGGTTGCATCCAATCATAGAATCACTAAAGACATAAAGGCAAGTGGAGAATTTGTGTGTGAGGGTGAGAATGAGAATGTGAAATAAAAGAATAGAGTTAAAGGACTTGTGTGACTTTGAAAGAAGCATCATATATCACAAAGAAGAATGAGAGTGTGAATGATTGTGAGTATGCAGATTCTATAAGAACATGAGAAGATATGATTGTAGTTTTGATGTGCAGAGTCCTTTTGTGAAGATATATTTTAGATTTGTGAAAAAGATCATCTATTGCAGAGGTAAGACAAGAGGATAGATTTTACGTGTTGAGCAAATTTGTATGAAAAGAATATAAGAGGAAAATTTGTATGAAGAGAATATAAGAGACAAAGTTGTATAGTGAATTCATCATATGTTGATTTATGTGAACATCATTCAAGAAAGATAAAACACTAGTACACAAACAACAATATATGACTAAATAAACTACTAAGAATTGCATATAAATGACTAATTTTAGTCACGTGACTATTAGTGGTTTATTTTTAGTCATTTATAATTTTATAACACCACCAAATTTATGACTAAACTATTTTAGTCATTGATTTGGTCATTGATTTAGTTGTATATTTAGTCATTAATTTAATTATATATTTAGTCATTGATTGTTGTTAACTGGTCATTTATTTAGTCATGGTAGTCATTTATTTAGTCATATATTTAGTCATTAATTTAGTCATTACTTTAGTTATATATTTAGTTATTTTTATTTACCAGTTTCCATTAATAAAAAATATTAGTTATCAACTATCTAAAATATTTGCACAATAAAATAACAATGAAAAGGTAAAAATGGCTTATTTTATTAATGAAAAAGATTTACATTCAACTGTGTAAGTTTGAAAATGGAGTTACGATTTGCTGTCCCAACATGAGAGAACTTGAAAAGATTACAATACATTGTTGAGAGAGAAAAGAACTAGCTGAAATCTGCTCCAAAACCTTGCCTTTATGCTGCTCAACAACTTACAAAAGAACATGAACATGACTGTTCTTTTATATCATAACGGCTTACAGTCCCTTACCCTTGTAATGCATAAGTACATGATACATCATTGTAAAGTAACTTTCATTTTATGATTGTGATAAAACTCCATTTGTAGGCTGCCCTCATTCAAACTAACCTTGCACAAAGATATTCAAACTCTCTTTCCTATTGTAGCTCTTTATGGAAACTCTGCCACCACCTCCACCAACCCATCCCTTACCTCCAGAAGCACTTATCATATCCTTTCCCTTCCTACACACTCAATGCTACAATCAATAACGCCAATCTAAATGTAAGCAAAGAAAGTGCATCCATGGTTAGTGTAAACAATAACCTTAAATTTGAAATAATTCAATGGGTCTATACTAAAGTACCAAAGTATTAAGGAGATTTCAAATTTTCTACCATGTTCATATCCTAGAAAGATCAATGACTTACGTCAAGATAATGACTTCCATGAGTCATTATTAGTTAAAATTGCTTGCATTTGTTAAATATCTATCATGAACATAGCATCTTGAAAGCATATTTCCTTGCTATTAAAACAAAAGTTATCAAGGTATAAACTCTAATAAAGAAACTACCATTAATCTAACAACATAAATATAAGCAGAAGTGGTGTTTACAACCAAATAATAACATTAGCTATTGCTATGTAAGCAAATATAACAAAACATGCCAAGAGATTGTAGACCAATATCAATGATTGTTTTATTCATTAGGTGTAATGTCCCCTTTTCAAGCCTGACATTTTCAGTGACCGTCAGCCTTTCTTTGGGAACCCGAAGGCTAGTCGGAAGTTAAAATTAGGGTTTCCTAATTTTGAGGAGGTCATTGCTCGGAGATGGTAGTTTTAATGGCGGATTCCTTCTGGGTTTTCAGAGGGCTTCGCAGTGGTATGTTCGTCTCAGCATTCAGAGTACTTTTTGGAATTTACTATTTTTAGTAAATTCTATTTTTGGCAGCTTTCCAGATGAGCTCAGGTTGGTTGACTTCCGGTTTCAGATTGATCAGTTGACTTCATCAGTATTGGCTTCAGGGCACTTTCGGAGAAATAAGTTAAGTCATTCAAATTAAAGTCACGTTTTAATTATTATATTTTAACGTTGACCTTGGCCTAGAGTTAATGACTTAATGTTGTGTTTAAAAAGTGGTCATTGAGGGTGGCGCCCTCATTAAAAGAATATTTTAATTATTGCAAAGTCAAAGCAGGGATTATGATGGGCGCATTTATCAAAGTATGATGTTTTAATTAAAATATCATTTATTAAGTCTTGAAGGAGAAAGTACGCCCAACCTTGAGGAGATTGGGTTTGACCTAAAAGCAGATTTTAGGGTTTTGTGAAGTCAATTGAAAAGTTATAAAGAGGAGTCTTGGTGCATCATTTGGGGATCTTTGGAAAATACACTGTTATGCTGCCGGATTGGCTCTGGAAACGCTTCGAGGAATGAAGGCCTCCTAGTACGGGCATCGCTTCGTGTTTGCAAGACAACATCAAGTGGTGATTCTTAGTCTAGTTTGTGAGTTATTGATATTTGTGCATTGTAATCGTCATTGTAATCCTTTAGTTTCTGTTTCTGCATTTTAGAGGTATTTTAAAGTTGCATTTTAGTGACAGCAGATTTCATGTTTTGCTCATATCTCAAAAAAGACAAAAAATATCATTCTGGGTATTGCATCATTAGATGAGTTTGTAATAGGCGCCCATATCTTCCAGTTCTTAGATTTTTAGAAAGAGTATTGAATTTTTAAGAGGAAGTCGAATTTCTGTACTAGGCCGTACCATTGGCATATGCATTGGAATCCGTGTTAATTAAATCTGCAGGGGTTGGTTCAGTTTCAAGGGTCTATCTTGGTCGCCTAGGTCTTCTGAGTACTTAGCATTTTATGGCATGTCAATTGGATGATTATTGAGCAAGTTGTGAACATTCTTTGGAACTTGTGAACTGCTGATTGCACATTTAAAGTACAGATCTGACAAAAAAACAGAATACAGAAATCTGCATTTCTGTTTTGTGGTTGGGACACTGTGATTTCTTAAGGATTGTAATTGATTCTTGGTTGAACGTACTATTTGATAAGCATATGATATCTTGACATTGCAGGTAGTCATAATCTTGTAAACTGGCAGTAGTACTGACCAGTGTTTTGATATTGCTTTGTCATTTCTTGTAATAATCATTCCTACTTCAGTTTTAGAGTAAAATAGTGATAACTCCGCCCTATGGTCGCTACTGTCCATTCTGGATGAGCAAGCACATTCTGGGTGTCGAGAAGTTTCCTCTTTCAGCATTATTTCTTTCAAGCATTATTTTGTATTCACTCCGTCATATGGTCGCCCCTCACTCCGCTATGGATTGGGTAGCACATACTTGGTGTTGAGTTCCTTTTCCAGCATAAGCAATTTATTTTAGATCCTCTGACCAATGCTCACCATCATCGGTGCCATTCTGGTTAGAGTTGCTTCCTTGCACGTTTTGGTTTTCTCATCTAACCTTAACGGGTGCACTGCTTTGTAATGTTGTAATCTGCAATTTGAAAAAACGAAAAAATTTGGCTCGGTATATTTCATTAGGAGTACTGCTTGTACACAAAATATAGACTAGGAAACATCTATCAAGATTAGACTACTTTCCTAGACTAGGAAATTTTTGTATAAAATGTTTGACAGTTGTGAAATATAACACAACCATCAACAATTACCTGAAGCTTCATAAGCTTTACAATCATCTAATGTAAGCATATATCCAATTGTAGCATAAGAAACATAAAAATACATCTTATTTTTGATCCTCCAAAAGCCTAGATTTGAGTTTTTTAAGATGAACATGGAAGGTATAATTGTAAAAGTCACAAGAAATTTTTTAAAAAGAATTTTATGATGATCAACAGTACTAAGATGTTGTTTTATGACAAGTAATATACAAATAGGGAGAGGGGAGCAAAATCACTCTGATGCAAAGAGAAATTGTACTAAACACAAAAGCATACTTTAGAAAAGTGAAAATTACTCAAATACTAAAAATAAAGTTAGAAAAAAAGTACCTAAGAAAGTGAAAAGTCCAACCGAACACGATGAATCAGCTCTGCAAGAAGACTATATGCCAATGGCCTTAGAGTTTCAAAGCAAGCTCGTCTAGTCCCTACTAAAACCCTAAAACAAAACATTGCAAGTAGAATACCATAACTAAAATATCAAGAAAAGAAGTTGAACTAAGATAACAAATCTTCACAAGCCACAATATTTATAAAAATAATTGCAGGAGACATTTATCATGCACATGCCAAGAATAATATCATTATAATAAATTATGTACCATAATTGTTAGATTTCAAATGAATCTGCACCATGCCTTTTAGTTTTGAACAAAAAGTATATTCATTGTTATAATAACAAGACACCAAAAATTTACTATGATTGGCGGAAGGAAATTAATATTTAGAGATCTACTTAAACCTTCACAAACTAAGATAATATATACAGTGGAAGACAGATGACTACCCATCACTAGGACAACTCAAGGGATGTTGACAAATCCCCAGGTGTCCTTAAAACTTGGAACAAAAAATAGGAAAATGTCTGAGGTTGAGTCTACATTCCTTAACCACAGGATGTGAGTCCCTACCAGATGAGGAAGGAAAGGGTACATTTCCTACCATTCCCTATGTGTTCTTAAAATGCAATAAATGTCAAATGCATGACTAATCATCAAAGCAATACCTAATTCTAATATTTCCCTCTAACATCACATCATATGAGCAACAATTACTATTGCCTTAAAGATCATCCCGCCAAAAATTTATGTAGAGAAGGCTCAACATTTTGTGTGAAATGAAAATTCAAATCTCCAACAACAACTGTAGACTAGTGATCAAATTTGTTTCTAGAAAACACAAACTAGTAGTTCACTCAAAATTCTATGACTACAAGACAAATCAATGAAAGTGTACCATCAGAAAAGCTTGTCATGGACATTCCATGATAATCACTAGGATTATATATGCTAGATAGGCACCAATATAAAATTGCCTCCATTGATTTCCCATTCCATGCAATTAGACAAGTGCCATGAAAAGCTTACAATAAGACATTTGAAAAGCTCTATCAACAAATGCATTTTTGTGGCCCAATCGTATTTAAGTTTGGTTCATTTGGAAGCAAGTGTTCTGCTGCACTTCAACACTCTCAATCTTCCCTCTGCTATTATTATTTGATGATTATAGGCTGTATACCTTCCTTTTCTGAAGCACAATCACATCTCTGAAATAATAGCGTTCAAATACATCTGGAAAGAACACTACAAAAATGTCTTGACAGTTGCATACATCATTAGATATTGTGACTATTTATTAACAGAATTCACCTCTCCGCTGCTTTCATATCTTTGGAATTTGTGTCCATGGTTCCATTGGTCATTTGCCCACTATTGAAAAATACACTATAAAAAACAATACTTCCAATTGGTATGTAGCCAATTACAAGAAGACATTGAGTGGTGAATGCAAAATTAAGACCTCAAACAGATCAAGAAATTGGAATCCACCAAAGTGATCCACAATTTCTCTTGCTTATAGTAGAAATGGTAAAACCACACATCTGTACTGCTTATGATCAAAACTAAATTACAGTACTCTAAATGATGTAACTTTCAATTGTTAAAATAAAATTGTAAAAGTTAAGAGGAGCTATTCGGAACTTCATGTTCAGAATATTTTACTTATAAATGATGTTAAAAGGGTGCTCTAAATTCAATCGGCAAATAAAATTACATATGAAAATCCAAATTAAAAAAAGGGCAAGGCTGCAATAAGTTTTTTTCATGGAATTTAACTTTGATTATAAGATGCATCCATGCCTACATTTTAATAGAAACATGTATAAACACCTACTGGCACAACCAATATCTGTCAAGAGTGAAAAATAAAAATCTCCCAAATAAAATGCAACCAAACTGCGCTCATGTCCCCTATAGGGTTGTATTTTTTCAGACATAACAAAAAATTTAGTCGCAAGCAAGTAGAGGCATTTTGATCTATAATCATTTAGAAGTTACGTGCAAAATATTCCTTTAGATATAGTCAGAGTTAAGCAGTAAATTAAGTACCACTACCTGAACATTAAATTACATTGGTTGGAATGAGAACTCGATGGAGTGTGATTAATTTATGGTTTAAAAAATAGAGCACATTATAGAAAATTCATTTACATTTAAAATCAAAGACACAACTCTTCAATTTAGATTACAAATCATAATTAAACATTAACTTTCAACTGTATTTCTATTGGATTTCTGGCCGAATTAATTATCTATGGTCATGATCAATCCAAAAGTAAATATATTTTCTATGTGCTTTTTGGGGATATTGGTAGATATAAAATAGTGAATTTTATTGGCACCAAATATACCTAGAAATACTAAATCTACAACTCGTATAAATATCTAGAGTGAAGCATAGCACACCCATGGGGCAGTATTGTGGTTACTCTAAGTACCCAAATAACATAAGTAATGAACAGAGGGAAAAAGGTTAGAGAAAAAAACACTTACAACTACAAATACGATTGCCAACCATCATTTACTTGTTCTGTAGTGAGTTTGCAGATTATGTGATTCTTGGTGGCCTCCCATAAACCCTGGTAAACAAAGAAAACATAAGTTTCTAGAAATCAATTATTTGATGATTATAGGCTGTATACCTGCCTTTTCTGAAGCACAATCATATCTCTGAAATAATAGCATTTAAATACATCTGGAAAGAATACTACAAAAATATCTTGACAGTTGCATACAACATTAGATATTGTGACTATTTATTAACAAAATTCACCTCTCCACCACTTTCATAATCTTTAGAATTTGTGTCCATGGTTTCGTTGGTCATTTGCCCACTATTGAAAAATACACTGTAAAAAACAATACTTCCGATCAATATCTAGATAATTACAAGAAGGCATTGAGTGGTGAATGCGAAATTAAGACCTCAAATAGATCAAGAAATTGGAATCCACCAAAGTGATCCACAATTTCTCTTGCTTATAGTAGAAATGGACAAACCACACATCTATACTACCTATGATCAAAACTAAATTAGAGTACTCTAAACGATGTAACTTTCAATTGTCAAAATAAAATTCTAAGTTAAGAGGAGCTATTATTAACTTCGTGTTCAAAATATTTTACTTATAAATGATGTTAAAAGAGTGCTTAGACTTCGTGTTCATAATATTCCATCCCCCTCATCTCCTCTACCATATCATTATATATCCCCACCACATCCCCATACTTGTTATTGCAAGTGCCCTCCACCACCATCTCTATTTTCACTACCTCCTTATTACTAAAAATCACCATATCCACCATCTATTTCACCTCCCCCACCATACTACTATAATTCTCCACCACCACCATCCCTATCCTTTCCTCCCATATACCTATACGAATCTCCACCTCCACTACCATACTTATCTTTTCCCCCCTTCTCCATCTCTTCCTTCACCATATAATTACAACTCTCCACCACCACCATCTCTGTCCTTGCCTCCCACATATCTATACAAATCTCCACCTCCACTACCATACTTATCTTTTCCTCCTCCTTACTACTATAAACCTCCTCTACCACCCTCACCATCTCCTCCTCTTCCATATTATTATGAATCCCCACCACCACCTCCTTTGTCTCCTCCATGCTAATGCAAATTTCCTCCTCCACCATCTCATTCTCTTCCACTATATCTTTATTAAAACCCACAACCATCCCTCTTTCCATCTCATTTATAATATTACAAATTCCCTCTACGACCATATCCATCATTACCACCACTATACTATTATAAATTCCCACCACCTCCCTCTCCTAAATATACATACTATCACAAGCATCCACAACCCAAATACTAATTCTAAGTGATACGTAGAATTTCTTTCATATCTGCAATGTTTTAGCAGTTTTCATATTAAATTTGTGATAGAAACTTACATACTCACAGACATCCATATTTTGTGTCTTTGACTTAATGAAGTTTTTAGTTGGCATTCACAAGAATATGTTCTAAAGAGCTATAAATCTGCATAATTGTTGTTGCAATAGCTGCTGATAGCTATCTATTTTCAATTTCTTGCAATCTATTCTGATATATTTGAATAAAAGATTCAATATTTCTTTTAAAATTAGTAGAATTGTGTGATTTAAGACGTATTTAATTGAAATGGAAATGAGCATTCTATTTAAATATTAATCTTTTTAATTATTGATCAAAATTTTATTTTAATCATTAAATTAAATATAATTTTAAAATAACAAAAAATAAATAGATCAATAATATAAATCCATTCTTAATATAAAAATATTTCTACAAACGTTTTCCTGAGTTTTTAAAGTTAAATTATAGATATTACAATGAAGTCATTTCCTGAGTCTTTGTAATGATTCAAGGGCAGACCTAAACATATTTATCTTAATTTTATTAACAAAAATATCAAAGTTGCAGTGCATGATTCAATTAAAATGCTTATTCACATAAAATGAGTTATTAACTAATATAATAAAAAAGGTAATGTTAACAATCCTGTGTTGCATCCCTGGAAGAAATACAAGAAGCGTTAAACGGTGAATGCTAATGCAAAATGCTTAGCTTTCATTAAAATAAAATGGCATCAATTGGTGTGAGTTTAAAAGGTCCTACTTTTAAATCATATTCATAGAAAAGCTCTCTTAATGGCATGTAAGAATGGAAAGTTTATAAAATTATATTTTTAATTATGACATAAAATTGAATGTTTATTCATTAAAATTTTAGCTA
Source organism: Sequoia sempervirens (assembly GCA_007258455.2). Taxonomy (NCBI): domain Eukaryota; kingdom Viridiplantae; phylum Streptophyta; class Pinopsida; order Cupressales; family Cupressaceae; genus Sequoia; species Sequoia sempervirens. Next base: position 20,044 of record VDFB02121496.1, on the reverse strand, counting down.
AGTTGAAAGAAATGCTTTTAGTTAGTAAGGCTAGTTCATTTCAAATGTGTAAGATCCTTACCTTTTTCCGTCTTTCTCTTCCCACATTTTCTTTACTTCTTTTTCTTTCTCCTCTTTACTTTCAATTTAGAGACCAATTTAGAGTAAGAAATATTATATAAAAGTTTAGGGGACAATTGTTTCCTTATTTATAATTTTTTTTTTAATATATTTAGGTTAGTCATTTAAGGTATCAGGCAAATTCACCGTCAGCAATTTACTGTTGAAAAATTCACTGTCAACAATTCACCGCAAGAAAATTCACCACCAGAAAATGCACCACCATGACAAATTCACCACTAGCAATTCAACACCACAAAACATTTTTAATATATATTTCCAAGACTTTGAATTTTTTTTGCAAAAGAATAATGGAGGTTTGTATTTTGTTATTAATGGGGTGAAAATTATTCTTTTGCAATTTTTTTTTTAAAGTCTTGGTAATATATATTAAAAATGTTAATTTGATCAATTTTCTGTGGTGGTGAATTGCTGGTAGTGAATTTCTCTAGTGGTAAATTTGTCATGACGGTGAATTCCTGACGGTGAATTTTCCTAGAACCATTCATTTAGAATTTGGAAAAAATATTTAAATTTAAATTCTCATAATTAATAAATTTATTATAAAAAAAATTACTTAGTAGAATATTGTTAGCCTATTTCTGGCCGTTGGTCCAAATAGTCATGAAAGGAGTGTTCCTGGTGTTTCTTAGGAGTTTTGTGTCTAATCCTAAGTTTTAGAGGCCTTGAAATTTTATTCAAAGGTAAATATATAGCAAGAAGACTTGTTGTCTATGTTTTCAAAAGCTCTAAAAAGATGTCTTTTATCTTTAAAAAAAATCTTAACATTGTAAAAGTCTTCCAACATCCTAGTCTTGCCAAAACTCACGTGCATATGCGGAAGGAATCCTCATTCAAAAGGTGAATCTTGAACCCAAGGTTGTGAGACTCGGTCAGACTTAGAGTTTTGGAGCTTTAGTTTAGGGTTTTCGGGCTGATACATTACAGACTTTTCACCTCCATGATGCATGAACACCTGTAGAGACTTTGTCAAGCAGGAAGATGCGTGCATGAAGGGATTCACCAAATGTTTTGACAGGTATGTGAGACAAACCTCATAATCCCTGCATTATCAGCATTCACGTTCACCAAATATCAAGCATGTAAGGGGACACCTGTTAGTGTTTCATGAACACGGTGAATTCTAAAGAGGAAGCTTGTGTTTCGTGGGAAGTTAGAAATATCAAAGAATATCATTTTTTTTCCTAGAACTATTAGGAGGTATGAGGTTTCATAGAAGTTGGGTTCTAGATAGGATGATATGATCAATCAACCTAGAGGAATGATCTCATGACAGTAAAAACTCATGTATCAAAGATAGGGTAGATTAAGATATCTGTTATTGCAAAGATATGACCATCAAAAGGCATTCTTGATAGTGCTCATGACAACAAAGGTGTATGGGGTTTCAATCACTCTTGAAAGTGAATGCTACAAGATGGAGGTGAACAGAGATTAAGGAATTAGTTCAAAGGACAATTAGGTGGACAATCCATGAAAGATAACAATAACAATGCACTATTGACAGTCATGATATGGAAAACAATGGGTATGGAATAAGGCAGAATAGGGGTTGCTAGTTAATGACCATATGAAAGAATAATAGTCTACTATTGATAGTCCCAACTTCAAGAGGGTAGTTTAAAGCTTATGTGGTAGTGGTTGGTTATAAGATGATGGAGGACAGAGTTTCTCGAAGATGAACAGTCATGATGACAGTGGACGACAAGCTAGTATGAGAAGACATTTATTACTTTTTCACTTGTAGATAGCAGTGTTAAGTCACTGTGATGTAACTCTGAAATATTGGTAGATGAGTAAGAATATGAAGAGAAATCTAAGGGGAAAGAAAATGATAAGCGCCCAATAGTCATATTCCATGAAAGAGAACCCCTTGAAGTCTTGAGTAAAACCCTTAACAAGGATATAAAGACTGAAAATAGAGCAAAGGTTCACGACACGGTGAAGAGTTTGAGAAGAGGGTAGTACAGTAGTGCCCTCGATGGTCCACAATGGTCATAGTCCATGAATGAGCAGATTGAAACATGTAAATAGGGAAATGAACAAGTACTTGCAAGGTACTTTGATAGTCATCGAAGGACAGCATGAGAGAACTATCACATTCATTCTAAAACTCTAATAAGAGTGATGTTTTCTTGAAGATACCATCATACCAACATAGTAATTTTCTATCAAAACCATTAGACGTGATTTAATTTATTTCAATCATGTATTGAGAAACAAGACAAAAATTCATTCAGAAAATTGAAAACTTAAATTAAGAGAGGTCATATGCTTTGCCACACCTCACACTCATTAGATTCATGAACTGAACACATCATACATAGAACACAATGTATATTGGAAAAGCCTTTCTCATTCATACTATCATTTTTGTGATTAACAGAGATCCACAACAAGCAGAAGGAGTTGCTGCTGGTTAGAATTAGAATGCTTAATAGCTGGATAGAAGAAGTGTTGTAGCCCATAATCCTCAGATAACACTGCCCCCTCCCGCCGCTACCCCCCCTTAAGTATAAATTAGGGAAAAGCTAAAAATGTAATGGTAAATGCAATGGTGAATGCATGGATGGGTCTCAGCTACAAGGCCTGATGAGGTACCATCATAACTCCATGGTACACGTGCATATCCCAGTTTATAAAGATAGTCTTTCCTATGCTAAAAACCATGATCTTCACCTGAAGTATTTAATGTTGAAAAAAAAATATTATGTAATTTACTACATTTAAGGCTTTCTTAGTTTTGTTTTTGCTTCTCTTGGTTTTATATTTATGTCTTAACCATAGTTGGAAAACTCGCCAAAAACTCGCGAGTTTTTTTTTGAAACGAGTAATTGCGAGAAGAACTTGCCAAAAAAACTCGCCGTTTTTTGTGAAAAACTCGCCGTTTTTTGTGAAAAACTCGCCGTTTTTTGTGAAAAACTCGCCGACTTTTTGGCGAGATTTTCACAAAAAAAGGCGAGTTTTTAAAAAAAACTCGCGCGATCAGACTATGAAGTCCGCCGGCGCCCAAAAAGTCATTGCATTTGGTTTTTTTGAGTTTCTTTCACTCTTGGCTGAGCAAAAACAGAGTTTAGAGCATTTTGCACCATTTTTTAGTGATTTTACGTTGAGGAGACGAGATTTGAAGGAGGATTTCATCAGATTTCAAAGGCAAATTGGATTTCCAGGTAGGTTTTCTGTTTTTGTTTGTTCTTTCTTTTTTATTTATTTTTCTTCATTTTTGTTGATTGTATGTTTAAAAAACATCATGAATGAATTGCAAAATAGATTTAAATACATTTATATTGTTGAAAAGAAGATTTAGATTCATCCAAACAAGAATTTGTGACACTTTTTTTCTGATTTTTTCTCATATTTTGCTGATTTTTCATTTTTTTGATATTTTTTTCAAACCCTAGTTTGTTTTTTTTAATTTGATTCTTCTTGTTTGTTGAAAACATATTTAAAATCATATATTAGCTTAATTTGTTTCTAATTTAAAGTAATTTTCTATTTTTTACATTTTTTTGTAACCCTAGTTTATTAATTTCTTTTTTTAATCCACTTTTTTTGATGAAAATGATTAGAATCTTAGATTAGTAATATATATTGATTTAATCTATATGTTTAGAATCTTAGATTACTAATTTAAAGTAATCTATGTTGATTTAATCTAATTTAGCTTGTTTTAAAAATTTTTATCAAAAAACTAACAAGTTGTGCTTTCACTTTTGTGTGTGTACTTGTAGGTTAATTGATAATGGCTTCTCAATCCGCTTCTACCCCTACTTCAGCCCCATCCATGCCTATGAGTGGGGAATATATAGGCACTCGTCTAGCAGGAGCCAGAGATCCTGCTTGGAAATATGCATATGAAGGACCAGAACCTGGAACAGTGTATTGCATTAGGTGTAAAAATGTATACAGTGGAGGCATCAATCGCCTCAAATACCACCTTGCAGGCATCCCTAGACGTGATGCTAAGGAGTGCCTAAACACCAATGACGAAATAAAAAGACAAATGAATGCAATACTTTCTGCTGCAGAAGAAAAAAAGGTGCAAAGAGCAAAGGCAAAAGCGGCAATGCAAGCTGCCATAGCTTCTTCTCAAGGTGCTCCAGTCAACCTTGAGTCACTATCAGATGATGATGATATAGCAGCCAACATAGTGGGATCTCTTCGTGGTCCACGTGTGCGAAGGCAATCGCTGCAACCCGCCACCACCTCCATCCATTTGAGTACCTCTAGTAGACTACCAGGGTCAAGATCAACACCTACAGGCGCAACCACGAGTTCACACATTGGTGATTTTTTTGTGCCTAGAAACACACCTGGTGCACAACCTTCTTTAGAGGCAACTGGGTGGAATAAGGAGGTGCATGAGCATGCAGATATTGCTTGTGCCGATTTTTGGTACTTCAACAACATCCCTTTCAATGTGGCAAGCTCACCTTACTGGCAAAATTTGGTGACCGCATTGACAGTTGCAGGGAAAGGCTACAAGGCACCTTCGCGTAAAGACTTGAGTGGGAGGTTAGTTTATATTCTTTAAGTTTAATTTATGTTTTTTAAGTTTATTTTATGATTAATTTAAGCTATTTTTTTGTTTAGAAATTAAAACTGTGTACTTAATTTCACTTTGTACTTGTAGGTTGCTTTCTAATGCAACTGAAAGGGCAAGGGTAGCAATAGAAGAACAAAAAGAAGAATGGAAAAAATATGGCTGCACTATACTTTCTGATGGGTGGACGGATGGAAAAAACCGTACCATCATTAATTTTTTGGTTTCTTGCAAAAATGAGGTGGTGTTCTTGAAATCCGTGGATGCATCCAACATAGTAAAAAATGCAGAAAATTTGGCTAGAATGTTGGAGCAAGTGTGCATGGAGGTTGGGCTTGAAAATGTGGTGCAAATCATAACTGACAATGCAGCAGCATACGTGGCAGCAGGAAGAATCCTCCAAAATAAACACTACACAATTTTTTGGACACCATGTGCTGCCCATGTCCTTGACCTTCTTTTGGAGGACATAGGCAAATTAGATTGGGTCACACCGATTGTAGAGGATGGAAGGAGGATCACTAAATACATCTACAATCACCCTTGGGTTCTCAGCTTGATGAGGGAGCACACCAAAGGGAGAGAATTGGTGAGACCTGGTGTGACAAGGTTTGCAACGGTTTTCTTAACGTTGCAAAGCATTCTTGGTGCTTTGACGGCTTTGAAACAAATGTTTGTGAGTCAAGCATGGGTAGACTCACCTTATTCAAAGAAGCCAGAAGGAGAAAGAGTTCAAAACATTGTCTTCGAGCCCCTCTTTGCACAAAGAGCAACAGAGATTGTGAAGGTAACTTCAAAACTTTGAGTTTGAATCTAAATTCAAATTAAATATATTTCTTGAAGTTAATGTCTTTCATTGTAAATTTGTAAATTACTAAATTGTAACTCTAATCCTTTTTTGCATTTTTAAATTTTTATTGTAGGTGTCAGAGCCCTTGGTTAGAGTGCTTCGCTTGGTGGATGGGGATCAAACCCCAATGGCGTATCTTTATGAGGCCATGGATAGGGCCAAGGAGGCTATTAAAAGTTATTATAAGGGGGATAGCCTCAAATTTGATCCCATATGGGAGATTATCGATAGGAGGTGGAACAATCAACTCCACCAACCTATCCATGCAGCAGGGTACTTCTTGAACCCCCGTTTCATCCACTCAGGCACCTATTCAGATCCTACTGGAGAGGTTATGGAGGGCCTCACTACTTGCATTCAGCGGATGACATCCACACCTGATGAGGCAGATTGCATTGTTAATGAATTGCAGAGTTATAGAGAGAAAAGGGGTGCACTCTTCTCTTCAGACCTGGCAAAGAGAGCAGTATCTAGGCTGCCACCAGGTATAAAATTTGAAATTTACAAGTTACAAAAATGAAAAATTAATAATTACAAGTTACAAGTTACAAGTTACAATTTTCTAACTCTTTTTTTGTTTTTTTTGTAGATGTTTGGTGGACACATTGGGGTGGAAAAACCCCAAATCTTCAAAAATTTGCCCTCCGTGTCTTGAGCCAGCCTTGTAGTTCTTCCAATTGTGAGCGCAATTGGAGTTTGTTTGAGGCTATCCACACAAAAAAGAGGAACAAACTCGCCCAAAAACGCCTCAATGACCTTGTTTATGTGCAATATAATCTTCGATTGCGCAGAAGAAAGGTAGAAGAAATATCATATGATGATCCAATTGATTTGGATGAGATAGATCCATACAGTGATTGGATAGGGCGAGGGGAGCAGCCTCCATTGTTTACTGAGGATGAGATTTATGATTTAGAGCGACAGGCAATGGAGGAGGGTGGATTTGCATTCTCATTGGACGACCTTGAGGATGACCCTGAGGAGGAGTCATTGCCAGTGCCACCACCAGCAGCTGCAGGAGGATCTACATCTAGGATGGAGGTTGAGGAGCCACAGGCACAGCAGGAGCAGACTCCTATGATTAGACCCTCTTCCGGTCCCTTACTGAGATCTAGACATGGGAAGAGGAAGATGTGATTCATGTGAATTTGTAAAAACTGAAATATATTAATGTTTATTTAGTATTTACTTTCAGTTTTACAAAAACAATTTGCTATTTTCATTTTGTTTCAGACTATTATCATATGATTCATATCAGCGCATTGAGCACTCAGCATTCCACATGAGGGTGCCATTTTGTATCCAATTTTCTCTCATATCAATCAAATACTGCTTGTTTCTTATATGTACTCATTTATTGACTCATTGGATGCATCTTATCTTTGAATTTTGCAAAAAAAATGCGTTTTTAGTGAAGTTTAAGCAATATTTTAATTTCTCGAGTTTTTTGCCGAGTTTTTGCCGAGCCGAGTTTTTCGGGCTTGCCGAGTACTTGCAATTGGCGAGTTTTCCAACTATGGTCTTAACTACTTGGTCCTCCTGAATGTTCATAATCTAACCAGATATTTTTCTCACAAACCTCTAAATCTAGGGCTCTTTAAATCTTACTCTTTCTAGTTTATTTACTCTTTATTAGGAAAAAAAAGCAGATATCCATGACAAGATAGACACCAATATGCAAGATATCACCTAGATCAAGGATGCATCTCTCCTTGTTGATTTTGCAAGAACAATCATGATTCTATACCTAAGTACAAAGAAACCCACTGATTGTATAGGAGAATAACCACCCCACTTGGTGTCCCCTAAACACAAACATTAAAAACACATAAATGTGCACTCCTTATAACATGTGCTCTTTAAGTACATCTTATTCGTGACTGATTACATCTTTCTATTGGCCTGCTATAATTTATCCAGCCTTAAATTAAGTTGTTAAACTTGGTGAATACCAAGCTGGGAACTAGGAGGTGATGTAATGCTCACTCCAGATACTTTTGTCTCTCTAATTCTAGAAGGGAGAACCGCAATGAATTGGAGCTGGTGGTTGTCAAACTCGAAGAGTTTGAGTAAGAGACGTTGATGCTGAAGTTTCTTCTTGATGATCCAATTCATGTTATGAGAAGTAGAACTCTATCTCTATTAATGTGTTATAATAGTGAATCTTTTCCATCCTTATATTATCCACTCCCATCTTCTTTTCGATTTCTACCTCTATTCAACCATTTCTTGGCTTTCCTTTTGTAGCCCTAGTTCTCTGTTCTTGCTCTTGGCTAGATCCAACTCCACCTTAGCTGCCTTATTGGAAGGAACTATTTCCCTCTTCCTAGCCCGCTCTTCATGTTACATGGAACACTACAACTGAATTTCCCATATTGTCAGTTGTTCCCTTAATTTCTTAAGTTTTCCTTCTAATTCAATCAGTTGTGCGCTGACTCAGGACTATATTTATCTGCTTGCTTCTGCACTGTCTCACCCATCTCTGTCTGTTGCATGGATCCCATATTATCGTCCTCTACACCTCATCTTCCTTTCTACTCCACCCATGCCATGGCAAGATGCAATCTGACTGGTAAACCAAGGTAGGCTGATTTTCATGCTACACTAGTTAGATTTTCCATTTTACTTTATAGTTCAACTATGCTTTGTCTCTTGTTATTTGGTATAACATAAGATGTCTTTCTTGGAAAGAAAAATAAGTATAAAGAATGATTGAAAAGAATATGGTTGAAAACCATGTACAACAGTAAGAGAGAAAACAAACGCGTCATCATGCAGATGGCAACGTGTAGTATGAACTCAAACTGTCTTTACAAATCAATTCATTCTAAGAAGCTGGTGTGCTTTTTAGTTCAAAATTTAATGCAAAGATTGAAGTTTATCCCCATACTACCAACTGCCAAAAGAGTTGTTTAAACTTAAAGTAGTTTGGAAAAAATTGATTTATAAACTTTTCCACCCAAGGTCAATTTATTGATATAATAACTATACAACCATGGTAAGCAGGGTATGTGCAAGAATTTGAGAAGTGGAAGTGTTTTCCCTTGTTTTCATAATTTGTTACATTTGACCTTAAAATTTGAAGCATTTAGAAATGAAATTTTTAAAAATGTCATTAATCATAAAATATAGTATTTGAAGTCTAGTTTCCAAATATGTAATTTATTTCAATATCCAGATGATAAAAAATGGTTTTCAATAAGCATTTCTAAAAACCACTATTTAAAAATCATTTTTTTTACTATAGTATGCACGTGTATGTCATCCATATTTTGACCTAAATTATAATATTTTTCTAAATCCTTTTGGAAAAAGATTCGTAACTCACTGAAGCATGTTTTCAATTTTTTTTTGTAATTTTTTATTGAATATTTGTTTTTGTTAAATTTTTATTGGCCATATTTGTTTTGAAAAATCATTGTGTATGTCACACATAAGATGACCTAAACTTATTATTTTTATTTTTTCAAATTGAAAAGAATTGTCTAAAGTACGTTTTGGTGTAATTCATTTTACAAAAATTTTTTTTTTAATAAAAAATTATGAAAATACTAAAAAACTCTGATAATTCAAGTTTATAGATTAGTTTCATTAGAAATTAATTGAAAAATAGAAAAAATAATCAAATTGTAAAAAAAATTACATATTTGGAATCTTCATTGTTTCATCTATTTTAATTTCGTAATTTTTTTTCTACAAAATAGGTCTTCAGACATTTCCAAAGTCACTATTTTCTTATGACATTAACATGACCTTCACGTTGTAGGTCAAACTAGGTCCAAAGCTCAGGTTTGGGTTTCCAAGCCATTCCCTGAACCAAAAAACAAGCCAAAAACCCGACCAAAAATTTATATTTTATAAAACAAGATTTCGTTTCGTTTTAATTGCTAAAAATGGAAGGTTTTTTTTTGGAAAGTTTTCAAAACGAGATTTCGTTTCCCATTTTTAGAATGAAAATGAATTTTTTTCCAAAAATGGAAAGTTCCGTTTTCTTTCCATTTTGTTTTGGAAAATTTTGCGATCTTGTTTTGAAATTTTTCAAAATGGAAATTTTTAAAATGGGATCTTATTTTGAAAAATGGGCTCCCGTTTTTTAAATTTAGGCTCGGGATCCCTAAGCTAAACGTGATCCATTTTTTGCAAATTGATTTCATTTTTTTGCCTAAGGCGAAAACTTCCATGTTTCATGGACTCATTTTCTTGCATTTACCCAACAAATGAGATGAAACAATATCTATGCAACCACAATGAAAATATGATGAAGCTTTGACTTAAGCATATTTCCTTTGAAATCACCAACTGTCTAAACATTATTGCTACTACACTTGTGCAACTATGGTAAATAATAATACATTACCTCAAAATGTTTTTCATCTGAAATATGTGTGAGTTTAAATTGTATTGCTACAACGACTACATAGCTACATTGGAACGAACAACAGACAAAAAAATGATGTCCTCAAAATGTCTGTTAAAATTCATAAGGACTTCTCATGATAGGTGAAAGACAACGAAATAATGGGTAACTCTCCTTCCACATGATAAGTAAAATAAGGTAACCAAAAGCAACATCAACATGTTCTTGAAATAAATGGTGCATTGCTAGTTAGTAGAGTGGCTCCAAAGCACATCAATGATAATCCAATTTCACACACTTACAAAGTCTATGAATAGCTTGCCTCTTAAGACAAATTAGAAGAAACAAAAAATTATTCGAATGTTCCCTAACCTAAACCCAAATTTGAAGCAACCTTGAATCCTAATCCTGAGCCTTTGAGCCAATGTTAGATTGTGTAGAGAAAATCCTCTTGCTAGACTAGAAGTTAGACTCTTGAGCTTTTAGGGTTTCAGAGATGATACGATTCCTCCCATGGTCAGCTCACAAGCGTAATCTCTAGTCATCAGAATCGCTTGGCCTTGGGCAAGCATCACATATTCCTTGCTAGAGAATATGTCCCCAGTTGATCTTTGAACCTAGGTCACCTAATAAACATGGCTTATATTTTGAACCCTAAAACCTTACCAACTCAAAATCATTACTCCTTGAGAGGATCCTAAATTATGACTACAATATTTTTGTGATATCGATTTGATGGTGGTCAAGCAAAGCACTTATGTGCAATGATCTTTTTTGGTTTTTGGTATGTCCTAAAATGTTTTTATCTTATACTGCACAAAACTTTAGCATTTCCACCTTGGACTTAGAAAATTCCAATATATTGGAATTGGATCTGCAACCTCATTGACAATAGACCATTAGGAAATTGGGTACAAGATTATGCATACTCTGACATACTTTATACTAATTCAACCCAATTGGGTACAAAGTTGATACATATTCTGGAATTTCGTACAATAATTCGGTATTTCCCAACAACAAAGAAAGGGAAACAATAAATTGGGCCTTTCAAAGCAAAATGGCTTATTGAGATTGCATATGTTGTGGCAATGGCACTATTGGGTGTGGGTATCTCGCATCTTGTCGCCTTGCCCCTATTGTTGGTGTCGGGTAAGAATCCCAAACGCCTTCTTTTCTTACTCAACATGCATGAACAAGCTCTAGAGTGGGTTGAAGAATTCTCGGTATTCCTGTGCATGGAGTTTTTGGCTCCGGTTTGAAGATCTTTGTGTGGGTTGGGGGCCAAAATCGACATTGTTTTTGGTTTTTTGTCGAAGCTTGGATTTGCTGAAGAAAAGATGGCTAGGGCATGGATGGATTCTGCGTGGGATGAAGAAAATAAAAATGCATGTCGAATGGGAGGGAAAATGAATGAGAGGGAAATAAAAAATTATTTTAGAAAAAGTTTTTTTTATTGTCTTAATTTAAGACAATTAGAAAATTTAAAATATAATTTAAATATAAAATATATATTTAAGAAAAAAAGGATATTTTTTCTTAAATTAATGTCTTAAACCGCTTCTTAATGTAGTAGTGCATGTGTCAAATGACAATAGTTTTAGAGAACAATTGATGAAAGACAAAAATACCCAACAAATGGGAATAAATGCCATGTGTCTATTTAGTGAGTGCATAAAATGAAATTCAAATAAATAAGTCATTAATGCAAGGCAATTGTGAAATTAGTAAACACCACTCAGCTAAGAAATAAAAATGGAGGGAAACAAAATAAGCAAAGAGAAGTCTCATGTTTTTGAAAATTTCATACACAACATTAAAAAGTTTTCATATTTTTATCACGAGTTGAAGATTTTAAGGAACAATAACTAGAATAGCTTGACATGGATCATTAACTGGCAAATACCACTCCAACAAGAGGTTAAAAACACGACATTGTGCAAAATCATAATGAGATGCAACTTCTTCAAACAAAAAGTGTCAGGATTTACAATCCATGACAAAGAAGGGAGTCCACTAGATTTAACATGATTGTTTTTCTATTTAGGAAATTTTAAAAATTTGTAAGCTGTAAGCAATTGTCAAATTTGAAAGAAAAAAGAATAGAGGAGTAAGTCATTTATTTAGTCATTTTTATTTGTTTGATATTAGTCATTTAGTCGCGATTTTACTCGATGACCAAATTAGTCACTTATAAATGACCAAATTAGTCATTTATTTGCCAAATTCTACTAGTGTTAGTCACATGACTAAAAAATTTAGTCACGTAGTCATCTATTTTCCAAATTCTACTAGTGAAATCAAGTGGAAGAGTGGTATTGAAGAGGGTGATCTTAATTGTCCATCATTTGTTGAAGAAGCTACATTAAAGGTGGAGTATTATTCTTGAGCTTATCATTTTTGCTAAGTTGGTGCTTGGCAAGTGGGGGTTGGTGCCTAAGAACATTAAGGGCTGGCTCTCCTTGTAGGTTGGTGCCTACTAAATCAGTTTAAGGGGTTAGTGCTCCTTGTAGGTTGGTGCCTACTAAACTACAAAATTGGTGATTCAAGTATGTTGGTGCCTACAATCTTTGTAATTTCATATAAAAATGTAAAATACAATTGTTGATATCAACTTGATCATATTGTGTTTTATTGCATAGTTGATGTTGTGTTGAAGTTTAAAAGTTGAGAGGGTAAAAGTTTGTTGATATACTGATTCACACCCCCCCTCTTAGTATATCTTTGTGCTCTTCACATGTAATTTCAAGAAGAAAAGTATAAAGTCGAGATTCTTGTTGTTTGTTGTATATCACCAACAAACAAGCAATTCAATATCAAAATTATGTGGAAATACTCCCGTCATAGAATTATATTGTAGCCAAGTGTAAGAGATTTGGTTTAAAAATTATTGGAAACCATAAAGACTACATTTAACTTGAAGATTAGCAAGGATAACCCTTGCATGTGACCTCTTTGGCATTAAATAGTATACAAGAAAAGTGTAGGTACCATTATGAAGGCATCGTTTTGCAACAAATAAAATGATGTGTAATGCCAACAAATAAGAAATTCAATATCAAAATTGTGTGGAAATACTCCCTTCATAGAGTTATATTGTAGCCAAGAGTAAGAGATTTGGTTTAGAAATTATTGGAAACCATAAACACTACATTTAAGTTGAAGATTAGCAAGGATAACCCTTGAATGTCAACTTTTTGGCAATAAATAATATACAAGCAATACGTAGGTACCATTATGAAGGCATCATATTGCAACGAATAAAATGATGTCTAATGTCAATAGTGTGTTGGAGAGGCTTGAAAAGTTTGCTATACTTTAATCAAAAATCAATGGCTATAATTTGAATGACAAAATTATAAGCATAGATGCTTACAAGATGGTGTTACCACTAACAATTTTATGAGGAAAAACTCCTCTAAGATCATTTTACAACTTGATAAAATTTACACTTAAAAAACCATTGAGAACAAGAAATCTCATGATTATTCTATAATACAAGTAAGAGTAAGAGTAAGAGATTTAAAGGTGTTGCAAACCTATTGTTAGAGTTCAAAGTTGAGGATTATGAAAGAGAAGTAATTTTTTTCTCTGACTTGAACTTGTTGGATGTTGCTGATATGTGGTTGTCATTGATGTCAACACTATTGGCATTAATGTCTTAAAGGCTATATATGTCGAGGATATTGAGAAAATTGTAATAAAATAAGTTGTAGGTTGTCAGTGGTGTAGTGAAGTTTAGTATGTTGGCTAGCTTAGTATGTTGATGATAAGTGGCTGTGGATTAAAGGGTTTTTTGTCGAGTATATCTAGTTTATCCATGTTAAGTTTCAAAGATTTGCATGATGATTTGATCGAGTAATGAGTATCTATGTTTTGACATTATTCTGTTGCTTTAGTTGGTGTTCCTGGAAGAAGATGATTGATTCTAGTAACTTGAATTGTTGCAGATGCTTCTTTGGTGATTCATGATGCTTGTGGATGTTTCTAGATCGTGGTCTATCTATGCTGCATGTTTGCATTGATCGTTGTGCTCACAATTGGTGATTTTCTTTTGTGTGTTCATGTTTTTCATGTTCATGATTGACAAGGTGATTGTAGCGTGTTGTGGATCTTCGAGGTATAATTTTTGAAGGTGTTTCGTGTTCGAGGATTTTGTTTTGGGTCTTCACTATGTTGTGGCTGACCTTGGTTGATTCGCATTGATAATTATTTATGTTTTGGGTGGACAGTTTGTATACATTTTATTTTCTTGTTGAGCTGACATGTAGATGATGCTATTCCTAGTTGCAGATATATATGAGTGATTGTTTATACTATTTGAATGTATGGTGTGCACAAATAGTGTTCTAATCTTTCGAAGGTAGAGGCAGAGTGTGAAGGAGTGTAAAGAAGAGTGAGCAGAGTGTGAAGAAGTGTTCATGTGCTTAATCAAAACTGTAATAAGGCATTAGTAGATGTTATTTTCTCAGTTCAAAATCCTGTTGATGTAATCTGAATGTTTTTGTAACACAACGAGTTTTCCTTTTTTATATTTGAGCAATGAGCTCTAAGTAGTGTGCTTGAATGCATGCACATTCCTCATTTATTATTCTTTATACTTTTACTACCTAGTATAATCTTGTGGACTAACCTCCATCGTGGTTTTTCCCCTAGCAGGGTTTCCACGTAAAAAATCTGTGTTATGTGTTTCTGATGTGGTGATGGTTTATGCTTTCATGTTTATTTATCACATCTGAGAATAAGGTTAATAAGTTTAAATTTCTGAGACAACTAATTCACCCCCCCTCTTAGTTGTTTGTCCTTGTGTTGCCAACAAAACCCTTGTTTTCAAATTAATTTCTACACGAACGAGTAAGTTTGTTACATATTTTATAATTTCTTCATTTTTGCACTGGTCTTTAATTTTGTTGAATCTTTTTTAAACAAACATGTTTAGGAGCAATTGATTTTTTGATGTTGACAAAGTTTATTTACTTTTCAATTAACCTTTGTGATATTATGACATCATTACCATAATTATTAGAAGGCCGCGTACATATTACTATCTAACATTATATTATTATGGTTTTACAAATCTTGAAGTAAAAATAAATTATTACATATGTTAATGATGTCGTGATATGTCAATGGTTGTATAAAAGGAAAGTTTGCTAACATCAAAAACCCTTATTTCTGTGAACATGTTTTTCTAAAAAATATTTAACAAAATTAAGAACAATGCAAATATTAAGGAGTAGTGAAATATTTTAAAAACCAACTCATCTAAAAATTAATTAGAAAACATGAAACTGTTTAAAGATTTGTGACAAAGCGAAGAGTTAATATAATTTTTTTTAACATGGTTAATGTTTACGAACAATTGATGGTAACAAATTAGAAGTTTGATCAACATTTATGGAAATCATGAAAAAAGGATTGTGGAATATTGTTTGGGAGATCTATTATAGTCTAATTTTATTGGAAGATTTAAGTCAACATAACAAACCATCGCTACATTAACAATATTATAGGAGAATCAAAACTAATATATTAGATGTGAACATTATGGGTAATCAACCATAATAATTTTGAAATGAAGATATCAATAGTGTAAGCACTATACTATAACCATAAGCAAATTGTGTCTTTTGTGAAACATCTGAGTCTGTCAATGGTAGTAGCATCATAACAATAAAGGTGAGAATGTTAAAATAGATTCAATGTCAATGTTGTAAGAGCTTCATATGTAGTAAATCAATGTCAATGTCGTAAGAGCATCATATTGTAGTAAATATGAATATATTAGTGTGTTGGAGAGATATTGAGTGTATCTTTAACTATAACCACCAACCGACACTAATAATTTTTCTATGAAAAATATTGGTGTAAAAGCTTGTAGGCGTGTATTATTGAGAAAAAAAGTATAATGTTGAGATTCCTATTGTTTGTTGTATATCATCAACAAACAAGAAATTCTATATCAAAAATGTGTGGAAATAGTCCTGTCATAGAAGTATATTGTAGCCAAGAGCAAGAGATTTGGTTTAGAAATTATTGGAAACCATCAATACTACATTTAACTTGAAGATTAGTAAGGATATCCCTTGCATGTGAACTTTTCGATAATAAATAATATACAAGCAATGTGTAGGTACCATTATGAAGGCATCATATTGCAGCAAATAAAATGATGTCTAATGTCAATATGTTGGAGAGGCTTGAAAATTTTGCTATACTTTAATCAACAACCAATGACTATAATGTGAATGAAAAAATTATAAGTGTAAATGCTTACAAGATGGTGTTACCACTAATGATTTTATGAGGAAAAACTCCTCTAAGATCATTGTACAAGATGATAAAATTTACATTTAAAACAAACACTGAGAGAAAGAAATCTCATGATTACTTTGCAATACAATTAAGAGATTTAACATTGTTGCAAACCTATTGTTAAAGTTCATAGTTGAGGATTATGAAAGAGAATTAAAGTTTTTATTTGATTTGAACCCTTGTTTTCAAGTTAATTTTCTACACAAAAGAGTTAGTTTGTTAAATATTTCATAATTTCTTATTTTTTGTATTGGTCTGTAATTTTGTTGAATCCTTTTTAAACAAACATGTTTATGAGAAATTGATTTTTTTTTTATGTTGAAAAAGTTTCTTTACTTTTCAAATAACCTTTGTGATATTATGGCATGATTACCATAATTAATAAAAGGCTGGTACATATTACTATCTAACATTATATTATTATCATTTTACAAAATTTGAAGTAAAAATAAATTATTGTAGTCTATATTGGTTGTGCTAGTTAGAAAAATAGATTACATTGTCGATATGTGTGAAAAGGAGTATACAAGGGGGGTTATGCCATAGATGTATGGAAGCAAACATAGAAAATATGATGGGAATTTGATTTTTGTATTTTCTGAAATGAGAGGTTGAACAATGGCATGCAAAATTAAAAATTGAATACTCTATATGGTTTATTGCCTGTGCATAAAAGTTGAATTTGAGTTCAAACTCAAATGGAAGTAAATCTTTAAATATTTGGAATGTTCAATTGATTGAAATAAATCATATTACTACATTGTTTTTTTGTAAATTTTTAACTTGTCTTAGTTGTCAAATGAAATTGTCACATTAAGTCATTGTGGGCTATGAGTTTTGCCAGTCATTAAGACTCACAAATTTGATATAACGCCCCTGCTGAGAACCCTAGAGGACAACACCTAAGCAACAAAAAATGAACTTTTATTTTTTTAAATGTATTGTTGTCACAAATGAAAATAAACATAAATATTATTTACTATCATATGTCCTCTAAGGTTCATGATTGCATTATGTAGTTCTTATCTTCAAAATTAACTAAACCATAAACCTTAATAGTAACCAAGTTCAAACATCAATTAAACATTCATCTACACATAACATATAATCAAGTAACCCATGAGATACCACCATAAATTAAACATAAAAGAATAACTGATTACTTTCATTTCACTTAATATGAACAATAACATTGAATAGATTATTCATCACATAATAGAGGTACATCAATTTCATCTTTTCAATTAAATTTGTACAATAATGCCTCCTTGTGACATGTGAGGAGTGCTCCACAACATGATACATGATACATAATTGTGATACAATACAAATACAAGTATAGGGATTTCAAAACCCAAGAGTGAATATAGTGCAGAAATCTACAGATCAAATGAAGTCACCACAACACATGCAAGAGAAGAGAATCCAATGGAGAACAAAACACGTTCCACCCCATTGTGTGACCCAAAGGCCCACCCCCTATGCTAGGAGGTAACAAAGGGCCCCACCATCATTGACAACAAGGACTAAAGCCTACACAAGGCTGAGGTGACACACAAGAACAAGAAGAACAACAACAAACAATAGTGACTATGCTTCCAGAGGCATATAGATATCCAAGGTAAGAAAACAAGCAAGGGAACACATGGTTGTTCTAGGGGAAGTGTCATCGCATAGTCAATCATAGGTTATTCAGGTAGACCTTCCTAGGCCCCAACCCCCATCTTGGGTTATCCTAGTAGCCTCTACTAATCTCTAGCCTCTCATGCCAACTTATGCAGAACCAACTTACCTCCCATGGAGACAAGGTAGTTGATTTCCATTCCAAGCCTTCCCGTTTCACCTCAAGCCTAAATGAGCGCTTGACCCTAAGTGAGGTATAAACTTATCTTGTTAATGTTTTAGCTACCCAACCTCAAGTATATTTTAGGTTATCACTTGTTTACACAACTTCCACATGGGTTATCTAGGCGCCACTTTGTGCATCGGCCCCCATTGAAAGCTACTCCTCTATTGACAATTGGAAAACCAATGAAACCGAAAACAAAGCCACTTGCACAACTCAAAACCCAAAGCAACTCACATAGCGAGGCATTAACCTTCCTGCTCACAAGTCTCAACGCAATCACAAGGTGAACATAATGTGCATGGAAAATGGCCAAGTTGCACATACCAATGCATCACAACCAACACAATAATTCTAAGGAATTTCTATCATGAAAACTAAAACTCCAACACCCACTTCACGCAATGACATAAACATTTGAACAATAGATCATAAACAATCATCCCAAAGGATACAAAGAATTCCACCAGAAAGTCATTTCTTCCTAGCCTCTAGAAGACTTTAAAAATCACTTTACAAGATAACAAAACATTGATCAAAACCCATAATCCAATCTCAAACATCATCAATCACATTGCTTGTCAAACAAAATTCAACTAATGATACACGAACAACCATTCTATTTAGAGTTTCTTTTATAACCTAATAATCTCATAAATAAAAGTCACTTCCACTTTTCTATTTTACTCACTACATAAGCAATCTAGTAACTTAATCATATTCACACAACTAATAGATGATATCGCAAGGTAATACCCATATGACAATATAAGTGTACTAATTTTATCTACAATTAAATATTCTTTTTAAATAACAAACTATGCAATTATAATTCTATGATGAAATAACTTGTATTCCATAAATAAAATACCCATAGGTAATAATAATTTAAGTTTTATTTCTTTACTCTTTTAACTATGTGCAAACCCATATTAATATTTACTATGACAACCTATTTATTCAAAGTTCCAAAATAAAAGAAAATGTCAAATTATCTACATGTAATCATACAAATACGCTATATCCCAACATAAATAAAGGATAGCAAATTCCAATCAAGAATAATACTATAAAAAAATAAAAAATGAATACAATCACCGTACTAACACTCTAGCATTGAAAGCCCATCAAGTTATATCCACATACCTCTTAGAGTATAGAATTTACTAAATTCAAAAAAGGTTGACATCATGGAACCGATTGGTTCTATACTATGGGGCTAACTTAAAAAAAAAAAAAAAGAGCCAAGGGAAGAATTGAAGATCATCTAAAATAAGGCATCAGCTAAACATAAGAGTGCGCTGAGGATAGTTATGAATTGCATAAAAAGATTAAAGTAATATAATTATTTCAATAGTTTGATTATAGTGTAATCTCTCAAGGGATCTTAATAATGTTCTAAAAAGTATTAGTAACACTCAAAATCCCATAATTAACCCATCTAAACAAATCAGTGTTTTCATTTGATTCCCATATAAGTAATCGAGTCTGATCAAATCCGTTTACTAAACCCAATTTAATCAAGATGCTATTATTAATCACCGGAAGGTAGTGCAATCAGTAAAACCAACTACGATGGTTCCACAATACCATTATTTCACACATTTATGTCAAAAGAAATGATTTAAAGAGGAAATATTCAAAGAAATGGACCAAAACTAAAAGTCGTTTTATGGATTTTGCAGGGCTGTGAGATTCAAAATTGGGATCTTTGGATTACAGTGAGAGCGAATAGTACTGGGTAGTTTCATCCCTAACCAAAATTATCAAAATCCGATAGGAACGTTGACTCACTCACCTACTCAACGTATTAGAAGGGATACGGAGCTTGATTAAGAATTGTCAGGGAGTAACATAAGATCCTTGAAAGCAATAGAGGGTAAAATCAAATGAAATAATCATCTCATATTACACAATACTGAAACATTGTCAACGTAAGATGACAGAAAACTTCATTTCTCTATGCTATGCCTAATTCACCAAAATGGTCTAGGAAATTAAAATAAGACTCCC